>BQNB010165672.1:0-14193 GCA_026074375.1 Tanacetum coccineum | reverse complement strand
CAAATGGCGACTCTAAAGTTTACAAATACTCATAATATGGTCGCATTTTTGTATAAACCCACAGAGAGTGATGGGTTTGAACAAATTATGGATTTTTTAAATGCACACCCTATAAGGTATGCATTAACGATTAATCCTACTATATATATTTCTTGCATTGAACAGTTCTGGTCTACTGTATAACACCTTGTGTTTTCAAGTCATTGACGACGTCGATAAATCTACTAATTTATTTTAGTGTCGTACGCGTATGCTTGTAATTTCATGTATTAAGTAAAATCGCGTAAGCCAAAAATTATCGTTCGATGTAAACGGGCATCAAACGATTAAATGTTTACATCAATCAAGTAATAAATAATTATTTTGAGAATAATTATGGCCTTTGTTCTTTTTATTTTTATTGGATACGTAAAGTGTATACGTTTCGCGATAAATTGCGTTTAGGCATACCCGGAACCACGTTAATTAATCTACGCTTCAACAAATACCCACGATTGTACCCAATACCTAAAGTTTTATTGAACTTTACCTAAGTAAATGTTGTTAGTCACTTTGTACATTAGAAAATAAAACAATACACAAATACTTGCAAGTAAACATTTTTTATGAAAAACTACAAGTTGTAACTAGTATAATTTTTACTAGATAATGTGTTATATAACAAAAGGTTTCTAGAACCCTTTCCCCCCTCCCCATCCCATGGCAACAACATAATTGAAGACATAGAGCACACATTTTCTTTACAACTTGGCTTTGTACATCTCCTAACTCATTAAACATAGCCATATTATGTTTCTTTAACCAAAGACAAGACCACAACTCTCCTTAAGACCCTCATCATGTTTTTGAATACTATTGCATCTTTTTGACCATGTAATATCTCATATATACTAGTATGAAAGTGGTAAGAAACACATACAACACAAAACACTTAGTAAAAATTAACTCTTCCTCCCTTTTCTTCCTTATTTGGCCACGGCAAACAAACATCCCCTTAAGTAATCCATACAAAATTTTCTACCTCATTTACATACATATCTACATCATTCCTAAGATATACTAAGATGTTTCCAAGCATTGGTTAACCATTTTCAAGTAATTATCAAGAAAAGGAAAACTAGAGTTTCATATGGAAAATTAGGGTTTTCATAGCTTGCTAGCTTTGGTTTTAAGTCTAAGCAAGGGCTTAGCTCTTATTTCTTAACATCATCATTCATCATTAAGGTTATCTAGCATCTTTATCTTTTCATTTCATGAGTTTTTATGCATATGTTAGTCTTTATAGCAAAATCACCATTTAGGACTTTTTAACATGTAAAAAGGATTTTTACTTATAATTATGGATTTGTTCACTTTTAAACATGTTATGATGTTAACGAGATCATGTTAAAATGGATGTAAAAGGATTTTACCATGTTGTTTTGGTGTAAAAATGGATAAATACAAATTAGGGTTTATAAAGTTAACTTAATATGTTACAAGTAAAAGTAATGCAAATGACATGTTAATCTTGTTTATGGACTTTTGGTTATGTTATATGATCACTAAAATAAAGTTATATTAGAAGTATAAATCTTGTACACACTTGGTTAATGTATAAAAAGTTCAAGTATGAACTTGTAGTTAAAAGGTACTTAAGTAAAGTTTATATTTTCATGAGATGTTTATGACTTGTACATCTTGGTAACTTGGACAAATGGATAATATGTGGACTAATGGACTTATTATATGTATCACATATAACATATATGGTATATATAAGACTTGTGGTAAAGTTACAAAGTTGAAAGTATGAAAACAAAAGTTAAATATAGACTTAAAAAAGTCATCACAACTTTCTGCCAAAAATTCGTATAAAAATATATATTATAAAATACTACATCTCAAGACGAATCCGGACATGTAAGAAACTTGAACAACAGATAAATAACGAAAAAGTTACGGTAAAAACAAGTTATACGATAAATAAACGGAATTATAAAAGAATTTTTATAAAACAATTTATAAAAATTATATAAAACAGCAAGTTTAGTATTTTTAACAGATTAAACATATTTTTAGGATTCCAAATTGATAAGAAACAAAAAATTTCAATTAATAACGAATTAGTTATGAATTTTGCGAGTTTACGACAATTAATACTTTTATAAAACAATTTTTATAAAAGTTACTACTCATGACAGAAACATTTGTTTTTTTAAACCTCATAAATAAATAGAACTTTTAATTACGAGAACGTGCTCGAAAGAATTGCTAAAAACGGAGCTATAACAAATAAAATACGACGTTTACGGGTTTTACGATAACTAAAACTATAAAAATAACTTTATAATATAAAAAATAACTTTAATACTGCGTTAACAGTAAAAAGTACTGTATCATCAGAGGATAAAAAAATATGAAAAGTCAAATTATGAAACTCGTCCTAATACTAAAGCGTAGGCATAAATATAAAGAATACCGTCAAATCGGCTTAAAACGCGAAAGTTACAGCCAGTTTTACTACAACGGTATTTATAATACGTTTTAACTTATTATACACAATTTTTCCAAAACAATTAATGGGATTAGCTATAAAATAGAATTATGCAAGTAAGTAATTACCCAAAGGATTAGTACTTATACGAACCTTAATAATAAAATAGGTATGCGCTCTGACACTTACGTGACACATTATCTGATGATATACTTGTAATTCATCACTCAAGTTGAGTTCATAGCCTCACGTTTTCACATGATTTGTTTACAAGTTTTTGGGAGTGAGAAACATTCAATGTTTATAACTGGACACAATGGTTAAGTTTTCATATTATGAATTACGTGTTGCCAAATTAGCGATAACCCTAGATGAGCCCATAATCCATTAACTGACCAGTTACTGATTGTGAGCGCGAATGTTATGAAAATAATCTATTGGGATTGACATCCCCGTTAGGGTGATTAGCTATCAAGGGCAAACTAACGTATACCCATGTACGAACACTAGGATGTTGCAGGTCAGAACATCATCATCGGCAATTAGGCCATTTATATGGTATTATTTATGTCGAGCTTCATTGTCATGTGACTTAGGCAACGTACTTTAAAACATTATATAATGATGTCTGCACCGTTGCTATATCAAACAACTTGGAAAAATCTTGTGGTCCTACAATATAAATGATTTATCAAACCTATGTAATACACCAACATTATTGTTACGTTTTAAAAACAATGTTTTTCATGGATCATAATCACAGGTGCAAGAGATACATTGGTGGTTTTTGATTGGATATCATGCATTAAAGATATTGTCGCATAACATTTCCTAATAACTGTTTATGAGCCGTAAAAATCTTTGTATTTTAACCATTGACAAAATGAAGCTTCGGCTTATGATAACAAATACGTATTTAATCTCCGGAACTGTATCATTTTTAAACGACATTTGGTCGTTCTATATACATCATTGTCGTTTAGTTGGGATAGTTGGTTGCAACACCCCTATTTGATTTCTTTGTAATGTTCTAGCTCCTTGCTATTTTTTTTTTCTTTAATAAAAGTTGCCGTTCAATTTTTTTTTTATTAAGATCGACTTCATGGGCAGGTTAATGCATCCTTAGAATGATTACAGAATACGAGACCAACAATCCTGGATAAATTTACATGTTGAAATGTAAGATGAACCATTTGCGGTCAATGCTTCCTCTGCACTTGCCTTTAATATCCGCACGTTACTTGCCATTGCTTTTCCTTCTTCAGCCTCAATCAAAAGCCTAACCAACCTCTCTATCTCCTCCTTCCCCACCACTTTCTTCGTTGGCAACTCTTGTGGTCTAACCGCCACTTTCAAATTCTCCACCAACATTGTCGCGTTCATACATTGCTCCGCATATAACGGCCATGCTATCATTGGTACCCCACTTGTAATACTCTCTAGCGTAGAGTTCCAACCACAATGTGTCAGAAAACCTGCGACCGATATATGGCTCAAAATCTCTATTTGTGGAGCCCATGATGGTACTACAAATCCCACCTTTTCGGTTCGTGTAAGAAACCCTTCTGGAAAATAATCAGGTGGACCAAAATCATTTGGTCCACCTGACTCACGACCAGGTTTTAGAAAAGCCCCGTCTGAACTTTGTCCGGATGGTGGACGTACCACCCACACAAATCGTTGTTGGCTCATCTCCAAACCCCAAGCCAACTCTTTTATCTGCTCAGCTGATATCGTTCCGCCACTTCCAAATGACACATATATTACCGACCGCTCCGGTTGTTTGTCAAGCCATTCCATCACCTCGTTCTTCGAACCGGCCGGTTCATATTTTTTGTTTATGGGACCAACTGAGTAAACCGGTTTGTCGTTTATCAAGGACCGCAATATCTCATTGTTTCTTAGTGCGTCAAGAGATTGTAGCTCAAGATGTTCCCATGTGTTTATTAAAATACCATCTGTCAGTGTCACTCCAAGTGCTTGGTCTAAATAAACCCGATACACTTCATCATCCCGGTCAATCATTGGATCCACAAGCTCTTCAGGTCGGACCGCTTTGCAACCAGGAATCTCCACTAGCTCGGTCAGATCAACATACTGACCCACCACTTTCTTATCCAGTACAGGTGAGTAAGCAAACAGCCCGGTAAACCATGCGTTACCAGTCACGAAAACGTACTTAGGTATCTTTAGTTCTTCAGCTATAGCCCAAGATTCATTAGCGAAAATATCACCCATAAGGACATCTGGACGAGGGTCCATAGAAGATATAGCCGTACGGATAGTGGGTATTGTTTCCCGCATCATGACACAAAGTCGCGTGACAACTTTGGCGTCAGGAGCAACGATGGATGAGATGTCTGCAGCCGGGATTTCGATGACCAAGATGTTGGTGTCAGCTGTGTAGGTACTAATGAGCTGGGATTGCGTTTCTGAGGTGTTCGTGGTGGTGACGATTAGGATGGTGACACGGACGTTGTGGCCGGTTACAAGACGTTGGCCGAGTAATAACGCTGGGGATAAATGGCCAATGCCGGGACTTGAGACCATTGCTAGATGTAGTTTGTTTTGAGCCATTGTGACAAAAGTTGTGTGATGCAATTTCATTGTGGCTTTCTTAGTCTATATATTACGAAGGAAGAGGTTGAAACGTTTTGGTCACCACCAATTTGTACATTTTGCATAATTTGGGTCGTCTAGAAGAATGTCTCCAAAGTATTTTATCAGATTTTATTAAATCGTAGCTTCAAATTTAAAGAAGTCTTAATGAAACTTAAACCAGCGCCGGCTAGTTTGAATGAAGCAATAATATAGATATATCAATGATGAGTTATAAGATCAACAAACTCTATTTACATAATGAATAACATATTATAATCTTAGGAGTGTGAAGTCTAAAAATATGCAATATTTTTTTAAAAAAAGAACGAAATACATAACCTGTTAAATATATTACTAAAATCTCTAAGATACTTTTAAATTTTGGATAATATCGCTAATGTTACCGGTTGTATCATGTTACCACCTAAAAAACTGACAGTAATGGTCCTTGTGATTTGCGTTGGACTTTCACCATTAGTTGCATAACTTTTTTTCATTAAATCTTTTTTTTCAATTAATTAAAAAGAAAATTCACTTAATTTTATAATATTTTTTTTCATTTATTCATAGATTATTTTTTTACGCTTATTATACTTTTTTTTCCAGTTATTCATACACTAATTTTTTTTACACTTGTTACACTTTTTTTAAGAAAAAATTTTAAATGTTGCGTTAAACTTTTTCACAGCTAAAACCTTCTTATGACTTAAATTTTGGCTGTTAAACACTCCTCATGTGACTTATATCTTTTAAAAAGAAATTTTTTCTAAACGTTACGTTAAAGTATAAGTATAATAAGTTATTATAAAAAAAGTATAATAAGTTTTTTCTAAACGTTGCGTTAAAAAAATATAATAAGTGTAATAAAAGTTAGTGAAAAAAAAGTAAAAAAAAGTAGTGATATTTAGACTTACAACACATGCCTAAATACATGCTTAATGCATAAATCACTTGTACACTTTATTATGCATTTTCTCTCTCTAAATTCCTACCAATCATTTTTTAAAATCAACCAATCAAATCTTTAAGTACATTTAAAGGCATGAGTAGTAGACACAACAATTATTTTTCAAAAAAAAATTTAAGTGAAAAAAAGTCGAAGGACTTAAAGTTGAAAAGTCCACAAAAATCACAGGGGCCATTTCTGTAACTTTTGTAAATGGTAACCGGTCAAACATGTCAAATTTTGGTCAATACACGGTCATATTACGTATATCGAATAAAATTTGAAAGTTATTTAGCGATACTGACAATAAAACAAGTATGTTACGTATTTCGTTCTTTTCAGAAAATTATATTGCGTATCTTTAGACTTCACAGGGCGGGAAATGTTGGGATTGTATTTCCCATCTTCATCCCCGTTCCTATCCTTATCGTGGAATTGCTTTACATCCTCATCCTCGTTTTCAGTGGGGATCAAGGATCTCCGTGGGGATTCGGGATTTTTTCACACTTATGAAATAACAGAAAAATTCAACAACTCGTAAAAAATATGAAGAATTTTGACTCATAAAGTGTATCAACAAACGTACATAGCTAATAGTTAGATTAATTGTAATTTCATTTCAACTTTAAAGCATCATAAACATTGTAACATGACATATATTATAAAAACAATTTGTATCATATGTATGTATTTAGAAAATAGTTAAGTAACAAGTATTGGAAACCCGCGCTTCGCTGCGGGGTGTTTTGTCACCACAAATGCATATAAATAGAGAAAAAAAATTGTATCATGTATTCTAGCACACTTGTTAGACCAGCCACTGAAACACTTAAAGCTTATGACGATGATAAGATTGAATGTATCATAAGTGAGTGTACTATGAACCTATCCATAACATCTTAGATATGTAAGAAGCTGTACAATTGTCATATCAGGCTACAGTATCTTTTCTATTCCTGAGCAAATCTCAGAATCCAAAAGCGGAAGAATTATTTTTGTAGAGTATAAAACTTTTTCTCGTCTTCATACTTGCATTTTCAACGCCGCACACACAAAAGAAACCAAATTTACCAATTACAATTGAACAATAAGAAACAAAAATCATTAACATTATTAGAAAACGAGTTTTTTTGAGTTTTTTTTAATGCTCGTCTTTTTTCTTCTTTCAACTGATCTTTCGGTCTTCTTCTTCGGAAGCCGACTAAAATACTTGCTTTCTTGCTTATAAATTTATTCTTGATTAGTGCATTCTTTCCCGCGTATTAGCTGGAAAAAACGCATAGGCTCATAAGCCCAAAAGCAAGCTTACGAGGGTGTTTGGATTAGCTTATATTGTTGACTCATATCGCGGTAAAAAAAATACCATATTCTCACTTTAAAGGGAAATTGGAAGCCATACCATATTCTATACTATATACTAAAAGTCAATAGAATTTTCCTGGCGCTTCACCATTAGGGAATTTATAAAATCACTATTTGAGTCGCGAATGAGGCCTGAACTGCAACACCTAGTTTTCTCTCATTTTCGCAAGTAGAGCATAACATTGGTCTTCTGAATTAGCCTTGCTATTGTGACTACCTTTTTCTAGTAGCTAGATTCACCTGGTCAAAGATGGCAAAACTAATTTCAAAGGTGTTTACTAAAATTTGGAAGAAATAGTCACTCAACGTTTATATTATTTGGATTATAAGTAACTGCTCTCTTTCGCTAATAGTAGCTGCGTTTTTGCTAAAACATTGCCAACGCAACCTTTCTTACTCACTCTTGAGAGACACAACGCTTTCCTCATCTATCTAATTCTAGCACTTTTTGATACTTCTTAAGAGCCATTTCCTGCAATTTGAACATGATAAAGTTCATGAGTAAGTTCTTATGAAATAGTATTGACATCGACATATCGCATACTCACAATGAAAACAGGAAAGTAATTTTTATGAAAGAAAAGCAATTGTCGGAGGAAAATGCTAGAGCGGATATAAAAGATAGTGACGGGAAGTAACCTTGTGATCTTCCTGATCTGAACCATACTTATTACTGTTATGTACAAATTACCTAAAACTAATCACGTTTGGCGAATTTCAATCTCAGACAACAATAGAATAATTATAGACTCGTAAAGGAGAAGTATTAATACTGAAATCTTCCCTCATTCTCTTCTATCAGTACCTTCAAAATTCATTGCAATAGAGGAAGGTTTGACCATCACATCTAGACATCCATATACCTCTCGCTTTGTGTAACCTGATAAAAATTCAACATGTTAGTTTACTAAGCTAGGAATAGAGACCATATATCTAAGGCGGCATTTGGGATTGTCTACTGGTTTTCTTCAATGCATAATCTTTATGACCAACGACAATGCACGTTGTTTGTCTTTTTGTTGTTTGTCTATAAGAACGACAAAACCCCACCCACCTGAAAGCTGAAAAAAAATGTAAGCAACTTTTGATCGAAACATAAAAAGTGTTCGTTGATTGGTTAGCTGATGTTACGGCTTTGTCCACTCTCTCGTCAATCTTTGCAACCGCCACTGATTTCTCATCTATACGTATGTTTTATATAAAGGTAGTTGCACTAAACTTAAGTGCACGTTGTAATTTAATATTGAATATATGCCTAGCCACTTAAATTCATGAAATCCTTTTAACGTTTTCCAATTGGTCTTTAATTTAACAATGACCACAATCGCTATGAGTTTTATGATGTTTGGTGGCTTTGCTTCTACTTTTAGTTTTACTTTTAGGGGTTGAAAAAGCATCAAAAAGATATATTCTCAAATATACCGTAGCAAACAAAGGAAGCAGACTAACCATATTGGTATTTTGATCCCCACTGCCGTTTTCCACTCCATGAACATTGTCCACAAAATCTGACATATACCCTTCTTTTGCCATTTAATCTATTTAGTCGACTTCATTAGGCGGCATTCTAACTCCTATTTCCTGACATCCACTCACGCATACTATATTAACAGATATGTTCGTGACCTAAACATGTTTTAATTTACTAAAAAAACTCTTAACAGAGTGCGCCCTGAAACCTTTCACAGGCGGCTACACTTTTTCAACTAAGCAAATCCAAACACTATTTGCAAATCTGCTTGCACAAGAAACTGAAAAAAGCATTTCCAAACAACTTACATATGAGTTGCTACCTCAAGGTTCGTAATCACTTGAAATTGCAGGTCTATGTGCAATACCACCTGCAAAACAAACAAATATACAACAATATAAGCATTTGTATGCCATATGGAAATATACCTTCTTGCAAGTAAAGATTTTAAAAGAGGTGTAAATTATTTTTTTGAGACATTTTGGAAAATGTTTGGATTCTCTGTCTTGTTACATTGCATTGGATTAAGATGGTTTTTCCCGGTCCAAAAATATTTGGTTACCCAAAAATACTTCCCAAAATCATAATAACATGAAGCGGCATACTCGATTTTCCCAAGCGGCTCAAACATTCTACCTGCCTCTTTAAGATTCCCTATAAAAGCTTCGAGATTTGTTACCCGCATTTGATATGCAAACGCTTTAAGAGCAGCAGCTTTCGCAAGTATTGCATAGAAGACTAACGATAATATGTAATCCATGTAAAGATAAATTTTGAAGTTTAGTTACCTTTATGATAGTCTTGGGTCTAGTCACATCTTGAAAGCATATAGCGTATGTTGGAGAATAAGATCATAAAAAACCTTCATTATATTATTAGTCTATATAATAAAACCTTAGTATATGTTTTTATTAATAATGCAGACCAAGTGTACATAAGATAAAATGTCTGCAGGGTTCCTAGAATGGGTCACATGTCAAATTCGACCCATATGACAGTTAATTAGTTATTATGGTTACATGACAGTTATGTCTGAAAAGGTGTGTTTATTCATGAACCATTGCAACTCTTCATGACACCTTTTCAGAATGTATATATAGTTTGTAATCCTAACAATTTGAATTATTCAAAGTAATACAAGTATCTTACCTTTATTCTGCTATATTTATGTTTTTACTCATTTTTACACTCTATCTTGCATACTATCCCAAACACCCTTTTTTCCTGCAAACTTCACTATGGCTAGAACATACCCCTTCTCAGAATCTAAGTGGTCAAGGCCTTATCAAAGAGGCATTGGCCTTTATAACTGTTGGTATCAGAGCAAGTCTGGGAGACATCTGAGAAGCAGACAGCAACTATATGAAATTCAAAGAGAAATAAGAAGAGGAAATGAAGCACATTTGGGAACATGCATGAGGGAAATATCAAGAGACTGCAAAGAGATGTTAAAGAAGAAACTAGAGGAGATAGTGTTGCATAACAATACCATAAGCCCTCCACACTCCTCAAACATCTCTGAAAACAAATACAAAAGGTATAAGTGTTTTGGATGTTTTCAGAGAGGACATATCCTCAAATTTTGTCCTACAAACAACAAAAGCAATGGCAAAAATGCAGATAAAGACTCTAGTGAAAACACAAAAGAATCAGAGGAAGATGTCAAGCCTGCAAACCCAACAATGGTATTGAAATATCCTAAAAGCATACACTTCTCCACAACATACATGATCAAAGGAACTGATCATGGAACATGGGATGATATATGGTATATAAGCAACCACACAGACAAACATTTAAATTTACAAACAGGTAATATCCTTCTGCAACATCAAGGAAGCTTCACATTAAAAACAAGTTGCGAAAACCAAAAGAAATATCTCTTCACTAAAGGAATTGTATAATAGATAAGAAGATGGGGGTCAAGGATGTTTGGTACCAGGAGTGTACTATGCACCAGAAGTTACTTTGAATATCCTTTCAATGGATTTATTGGAAAAGCAAGGTTTTGAAATCATCTATGAACACAACAGATGCAGTTTGGTGTATATGTTCAACAATTCAAAGAAGGAAAGGTTAGATGAGGACAGATTAAGGACAAGGCAGAATCAATACTTGGAAGAATACTTTGAATCACTTGCTAACAAGGATGTAAGCATGGAAGAAGATTTGATCAGAATTAAGGGGAACTTATATTCAACAAAGGTGCAAACCTTTAATGAATATGTGGCATTCCTCAATTTAATCAAGCAAGATGATATAGTGAATCAGGAATGGGACATATTCAGAAACAGATTCAACAAGGTGGTGAAATGGTTCTACAATTACTACCTTGATAGATCACTCCCTGGGCCAATCCCTCCAACCATAAATGGAGTACAAATACACTTGTTTGATCTATACAAACTAGTGGAAGGACTTGGAGGATATCTGAGTGTGCATTTTTGTCAAGAATTTGACACAATTGGTGAAATTTTGGGACTGTCAAAGGGAAATGGAGAAGAGATTAAAAGATGCTACATGAAGTATCTGGATGTTTTCACATCCTATTTCAAAACTGCAAGAGCACCACAACAGGAATACAATGGTGGATTTAACCAGACTATTCTTAAGATGCCTACAAGAGAGATTGAAGAAGGCAAAGACAGAGATTATCTTATGTCTCACCAATGGGATTTTAGTGAGACTGGTACACCCACAGGAAGGACTGCAGTTCAAAATGGAAAAGGAAAAGTGGAGCATTTTGGTGTCAAATTAGAAGACACAGAAGAAGGAGAAGACAGTCAAGAACAACCAACTCTATCACACTCTACAAGGACACATAACCTACAGGGAATGGTCTTAGGACCATCAACTTCAAGGATGACAAGCAATGAAGATTCAGGAAGCAATACAAGTGATGATTTTACCATCATCACTTGAAATCAAGCAAGGAGCAAGCATCAAAAGGTTTATGATCTTAAGGAGGTGACTGTTGGAGAATAAGATCATAAAAAACCTTCATTATATTATTATTCTATGTAATAAAACCTTAGTATATGTTTTTATTAAATAATGCAGACCAAGTGTACATAAGATAAAATGTCTGCAGGATTCCTAAAAACTGAAACTTTTGCAAAAAAAATGTGAAGCCCTTTTGTGTTGCCGGTTGATTCAATCACTGGGTGGCATAAAAGTTGGATTCCTTTTTTATTCGAGTGTTTGATAAAACACGCGAGTATGATCTCTGATTGTTGTGTTCAATCGGATTTTTTTGCGAAGTTTTGCCGAAAACGAAATGGTTTTTTTTATTGATTCGAAACAGGAAAAAAAATGGTATATGATGATTTTGGTTTATCCAAACCTGCTCTGATGCCAAATGTTGGTCCCTAACTTACGGATCTATGATTCGATATACCAAAAGTTGTGAAATAATCTCAATTTCATTAATCAGTCATCATAAAATGTTGTTTACATCTGTGTTCTATTTATACAACATGAAAAGTCACGAATCAAAGGGTCGTGATGGTTCGTTTAAGTCAACAGACATGTTGCTTCATTTGTAACTGCCAAAAAGCAGTTTTTTTAACTACCTATAACTGTTTTTTATAACTGTTTTTAACTAACTATGTTTCCAGCAATTGGGATTAACCCAACATTCTCCTCCTTAATCACAATTGCTTTGTCGTAGATCTTTAAGTCTTTTGTAGTCGTCTCACATAACTCTATTTCTTGCTTCCTTTAACACTCACTGTAACATTGATCGAATTTCGAAATTTTCTGCACTCCCTGCTGTCTTCTGTTCTCTCTGTGATCTCTGCACTCTCTGCGATTTCTGCACTCTCTGCGATTTCTGGTTGTATCATTTCTTTTTAGTTATGGTCGCCATAAGCAATGTTGGCTCTAAGTCTTCTTCAATAAGATTGGACTCTCCTCTGATTTGATTCTTGCGTTTATTTGGACATTCATAGGCATAGTGTCCAAGTTTGTGACATCGGTAACATGTGACTTGAGATTTGTCTCTTGTATCTTCTTCAAAAGACGCTCGTTCTTCCCTTTTATAATTGTTCTTGTCTTGTTCTCGGCCTCGAGACTGGTTAAATCTTCCACGTTCTCTAAAAGGTTTTCTTTGGCCTTCATGTCGTGTGAACATCAAACTCTCTTGACTGTCCACTGGTATTTTCTTCTTACTTTTAATTCTTTCTTCAAATGTCTTCAATCTTCCGATTGCTTCGTCTACTGACATTTCGTCTAAATCTGAGTATTGTTCAATGGATGCAACAATCTGAAGGAATTTGTCGGGTACGGCATTTAATAATTTTCGTACGACAACAGAATCTTCAATTGTGTGCCCTAGACTGGCGGCTTTGTTTACTAGTGTTGTTAATTTTCCGGTGAAGGTGTCGATTGTCTCATCTTCCTTCATGTGTAACATCTCAAAATCGGATTTGAGTGTTTGTAATCTTGCTTGTTGAACTCTTTCTTCTCCTATGTGTCTAGTTTTTAAGGCATCCCATATGGCTTTCGCGGTTTTGTGTTTTGTGATTTGAAGCAATTGTTCTTCTAGTAAAGCTTGGTAAAGGAATGCGATAGCAGTCTTATCTTTTTTGTTGTCTGATTGAGTCCTCTCTAGCGGCTCTATCATTTCCCATAAACCATTTGCTTCGAGAATGATTTGCATTCGAATTGCCCAAGTTGTGTAGTTTGCCCCTTTTAACATAGGGCATTGAAAATGGGTTGTTGACCCAATTTCGTTTATTTTAGAAGTACCCTCTTCTATTTTCTTATCATCTTTCCCGGACATATTAAAAACTTTTGTCTTAAAGTCTAAGTCTAAGTGTTTGTAAAATAAAATTTTGTCTAATAACAAAAATCCTTTATTTGTTATTTTATAATAAAAATCCTTTATTTATTATAATAGAATTTTATTTTGTACTAATATAATAGTTAATAACAAAAATCCTTTTGTTATTAAAAAGTTTTTATCTACAAGCCTTTGAAAAATACTAACTTAAAACTAAAGAGAGTAATCTTTTCAAAAAAATTTATATCTTTAAAATTAATATAGATTTGTAAAAAAAATGGAGTAACTTTTTAAAAATAAATTCTATATGATATGTATCAAAACTTAATATATATTCCATAAAAAAAATAAAAGTGGAGGGGGTGAAAGGTTTTTTTTGTAAAACCTGTTAGGGTTAAATAACCCTTGTGTCCCTTTTGTTATTATGTGACCGCCTCTCTTTTGTTTTTGGGGAGTTCGTCTCTTGGGAGTTCGTCTCCTTGAGGCTCTCTGGTCTTTCTCCTTTTCTTCTCTGGTGATTGACCGGCGATTTAGATGGCGATTTTAATCGCTCT
>BQNB010165670.1:0-14193 GCA_026074375.1 Tanacetum coccineum | reverse complement strand
GTTTTTATATAAATAAGAAAAGAAAGGGTTAAATATGTATTTATTAATAATTAAAATAATAATAATAAAAAATATATATATGGGGTGTTAATCAGCCGGTTATAAGAAAAGAAAAAAAAGAAACAAAATTTGATTACAATTAGGATTCTAGGTAGTATAAATATAGAATCAATAAATTCCTAAATCACTTTTCTCTCCTCTCTCACTTTGTTCGGCCGAAACCCTCAAGAAAGAAAAAAATATTTTTTTAATCAAGAACCAAGGTGGTGATTCAAGTGTAATCAAGTAAAGGTTTAGGTATTTCAATTAAATTTTTTTGTTTAATCTTTTTATAATTAGTAACTTTAATTGATGGAATAATTAAGGTTCATAATTTTTTTGTAAATTAATGATAGAAAACTATATGGGAGTGTTCGGGATTATATTTAGATCATGTGGGTGTAAACGGTTTAGGTTAGATCGCGTTAAATTAAAAGTTAGGGTTTGGCAGAATTTTAAGTCGTGTTGATTGAATGATATCTCAATGATAAAAATAAGTTTTGGGTTGAATCTTATGCCTAAATTGAAGTTCAGAGAGTCTAGTTTCCAAAATGTCCAGCCCCGAAAGGTTTTGAGGTAGGGAAGTTAGTCAAATAATTTTTGCAAGAAAAGTTATCAAAATAGTAAATTCGGGTCAGATTTGGGTCTGATTTCGAGGAGTAAAACCCCTACTTAAAAGTTGAATTGAGGTTAGATAAAAATCAGAGGTCATATTTTATGTGTCTATTAACTCCAGCTCAAAGCACAAGTCCTAATTCATTGTCTAAGTATTTTTAGAAAAATCAACCTTTTTGGTGTGCGTTCAGATCCGAATTTGAGTACTTTGTGATGTTGAATTTTTATAAAATAGTTAGGCTTAATATTATTTTTTTTTAAATCACAGTAGTTCATAACCCATTGGGAAGGTAGGGAGTGAAAGAGGGAAAGCTAATTTGATCAGTTAGTATTTTATTTGTA
Organism: Tanacetum coccineum; assembly: GCA_026074375.1. Lineage (NCBI taxonomy): Eukaryota > Viridiplantae > Streptophyta > Magnoliopsida > Asterales > Asteraceae > Tanacetum > Tanacetum coccineum. Next base: position 13,197 of record BQNB010165670.1, on the reverse strand, counting down.
GTCATGAAGTGACTACAAAATTCTGTCAAAAATCTGGAAAACAAGAATGAATGATTAAAGGTATTTGAAGAATAAGTGAGATATGGGAAGTATGGTAAAGGGTTTATATTCATAATATAAACTTAGTAGTCCATCAATTAATTGTTACATCGTCTTAGGCATTTAGCCTAATCGCGTGTAACATGGGTTTTATTTGTGTTTAGTAGATTGCAAGGATATTGTGAAGTAGTTGTGCATCAGGTGAGTTTCATAGTCCCATTTTTCAGTTTTTTTTTTTGGGATGGAAATGATGAAAAATATGTTTTGAAATGTTTTATCGCTGTGATTATGTGTTTTAAATTTCTTTTGGACATTACGTGGCTATTATATGACTATGTGATACATGTGTTATTTGGGATCGGAAGAGGTACGCCTACCTCATGCTTCATGATTATTGGATCAGAGGGGTACGCCTACTCATATTGTGTTGGTTATGGATCGGATGGGTACGCCTACCCAATGTGATATGTTGTGTGATACATTCGTGGTGAGCTTGGTTGCTTATAGTGCCAGCTATTCTAAGCCCAAATAGGAAATTATGTTTGTGGATATGTTGATTTGATTTTGGTTGCATGCTAGCATAGGTTTATGATAGTTCATTGTTGTCCAACTTTGTTTTGATAATCACAGTAAAAGCGAGTATTATTGCGTGTCTAAAACCTATGACTCTCACCAACATTATTGTTGACGTTTTAAGCATCATTTTCAGGTGAGCTTAGCGAAGTTAAGGATGTTAAGTTTCGTGGCTAGAGAGACCTTAGGAATTGCATGATGGAGTCTTCTATTCTGGAGTCTTCATTGCAGATTTTCGTACTTCGGATATTTTGATTTGTTGTGATGTTTAGTTTGGATTTTATTTTCAAGTCTATGTATTTTGTGTGTGCGATTAACCTTAATACAAGACCCCTCTTGTGTTTGGTATCGTCATAACACTTGGTTTTTAATATAATGCATTTTAGATAATTTCTATTGTTAACACCATTATGTTGTGATGATGCCTATCCTGTTATGCCTCGCGATTCCGCCTTGGCGGGGTGTGACATAAAATATATATTTACCACCATATAATATCTTTTGTTGATTCCTATTGTTAAATGAAAGCATTTATGTTTGTTAAAACTTGAACGGATTACAAATATGTGTTACTCAAATTCTTTACTAAAAATTATAAGCATCCGTATAATGTTTGTATTTTACGATGTTTCTATAATTCAGTTTCGTAATGTTGTAAAGAGTGCAACAGAAGGAGCGACATATTTAAAGAAGGCAAAGGAGCAAGAAAAGAGTACAAGTTGAGCCTAATGTATGAGTATGCAATGTTATACATAAAATTAAAGTAACTAACTAACAATCTAATTACATAATAATGACATAAGAGCAGTGGCGACGGATGTGAAGAAGGCACAAGAGCAAGAAAATAGTATAGAAGAACACGAGAAATAGTACAAGTTAAATGGCAGTCTAATATGATTGCACAAAGTTGTACATAAAATTAAAGTGACTTTGGACAAGGTGTTGTTGCTGCAGTGGTAATAAAGATAATATTTTCAAAGATCAACTAGGTGATGCAAATATGTATATAAAAATATGCAAATAGTTTTAAAAAGGACGTGAATTCGGTTATCTTTAAAAGGCTACAAAATATTCATTTTTTTGTTCTATTGAGTGAAATCATATTCAACTTATGTATTTCGATAGCAATGAAATATAAACTCCATAGTTATTGAATGGAAACTTCTTTTTCGACTATTATATACATTTTAATTCATATGGATGCGACATTTTATGCGGGTGATGCAACTATCTAAAAATAATCTTTCAAGTTTTAATATTATAAAATGTTTAATCCTTTTTCTATCATACACAGATACACGCCCATCAACATAACTAAAGAATATAAATTGGGTCAAAGATAGCGTTTATCTTAAAAAAAATCTTCCACGAAAACCTACTCATACAACGCATCATATATAATATAATGACAAAAATTAAAATATTCATTAAATAACAATCATCTTTTCTATATATTATCAAATTTAAAAAACAAATATTTAAACAAAAAAATAAAAAAAACTCACAAGTCATACCCGCCAATCGGGTGTATATATATATATATATATATATATATATATATATATATATTTGATTTATTAATAATCGAAATCCGATGTTAATCGTCTAATGTATATAAATTTTATCTTTTATATATGTTCCATCGCCAAGACACGAAGTGTTACTAGCAACGAGGAGAACCCCGACATTGCTGCAATCACCGCACAACAATTGCAAACCATCCTTCCTTAAATCGTTACCCAAGTAACCAACAATGTGAACAAAGAAAATGCTAATGATGAAATGGTGGAATGGTATGAACATGGATGTTCCCCAAGACTTCTTTGACTATGTAATCCCGAAGACTATGATGTGAAAAGGTGGTGCAAGGTGGCACTTACTAGGTGATGTGAGAAAAGGAGTATGTAATAAAATAGTGGATGTGCGGAAAAATCAAAAGGTGAAGTATGCGCTAGTTTGTTTCATAAATAAGGCTCCTGACTTGGTTAAATACCCAAGTCCAGCAATGGGTCGTCCGAGGCTTCTATAAATGTCCAGGGTTGATTTTAAGCACGTTGCTTTGTGGAAGAGCTTTTTTCCAAGTAACGAAATAGAGATTTGAAGAGAGAATTCAAGAATCATTCTATGTTGGGGCTAATCATGCAGGTATACTGATTGGCTCCATGATTGGCCAAGACTATTTCATTCAACACTTGGTAACCTCATTAGTGAAATCGCATTGGGAAGTATATAAACGGATTGCCACATTAAATTCATGGAATGCTCCGAGCAACTCAACCAACCACGATACAGAGTTCTATTCTTAAGGCTGGGATACTTACTGATGAGGCGGTCTGTTGTGGTATAATAACAAGGAATAGTGAGAAAAGAAAGGAAGCTGAAGAAACAGTAACAAGGAGGTGTCATGTAAAGATAATAAGAGGCAAAAAGTAGGAAAAGGATTTGCAGCGATAGCCCCCCTAGAAATTTAATAATGTTGAGCTCATAGTCCTAAAGTGTACTAAGTGTTCTGCTTAACATCAAGAAGTTGGACCGATGTAGGCTTTGTGGCTATAAACTGCCAAAAACCAGGACACTATGGCCAGAGAATGTCGAGCACCGTGTTAAGACAGGTGGCGCCAATTAGTTCTGTAGATGGAAAACAATCAAAGGTTTTTGTGATGAATGTGGGAGCTCCGGATCATCTTCCGCATACTTTTTCCTAAATTAAACCTAGTATCCATGGTCAAAGCAGGAAACCGTCTAGTTTTTGAAGGCAACAGGAAATACACGGAACAATGGAATCAAGCAAGAGGATGGGCTTTCAATGTAAATGCCGTCGATGCCCTGCACCTAAACGCCGTGATGGGTACTTCCCTTTAAAACGAACACTTTGCTACAAGTACTTTTTGATTCAGGAGCTGATTTTAGTTTATTTCTACTAAGTTTGCGCCCTACTAAGATTGAAACCTAGTTAATTGTACGCCACTGGTTAATATAATAAAGTAGCTAATGGAAAGATAGAAAGAATTGATAGGATTATCCGAGACAGCAAATTCTATAACAAGGAAATTCCTTGTTCACTATAGATTGGATACCATTAGGTCATGGAAGTTTTGATGTGATTGTAGGGATGGACTGGTTATCTAAGAATAAGGCTGTGATAGTATGTCATGAGAAGGTGGTTAGGATACCGTTGGAAAGTGGTGAGATACTTCATGTTCAAGGGGAACGTACTTTAGGAGGCACGAAAACACTAATGAGCACGAAGGCAAAGGAACCAGAGTTGAGTGATATTCCCATTGTACGGGATTTTATAGATGTATTTTCGGAAGACTTGTCGGGATTACCACCGCAACGACAAGTTTGAGTTCTACAAATATTGAATACCTGGGAAGCAACGCGTTACGAAGTCTCCATATCGACTAGCACCCTCAGAAATGCAAGAGTTGTCTGAACAACTTCAAGAATTGCAGGATAAGGGTTTTATCCGGCCAAGTCATTCTGCGTGGGGAGCCCCGGTGTTGTTTGTTAAGAAGAAGGACGGTTCAATGTGCATGTGTATAGACTACCGCGAATTGAACAAGTTGACCGTCAAGAACCGTTACCCTCTCCCTAGGATCGATGACTAATTCGATCAATTATAAGGAGCGCGTTACTTCTCTATGATAGATTTTCGGTCGGGTTATCATCAGCTTAGAGTGCATGAGGAGGATATCCTAAAGACTGCATTCAGGACGCGATACAAACACTTTGAGTTTACGGTTATGCCTTTTGGGTTAACCATGCACCATCGGTTTTCATGGACTTAATGAATCGGGTTTGCAAACCGTACCTAGATAAATTTGTCATCGTATTCATTGATGATATCTTGATCTACTCAAAGACTAAGGAGGATCATTAGGTTCATTTGAGATTGGTGTTGGAGTTGCTAAAGAAGGAGAGGTTGTATGCTAAGTTTAACAAGTGCGAGTTCTGGTTGCAAGAAGTGCATTTTCTCAGTCACGTGGTTAATCATAACGGTATTTACGTGGACCCAAGTAAGATAGAGGCAGTAAAGAACTGGAAATCTCCTACAACGCCGTGCGAGATACGATCATTGTTGGGGTTAGCTGGTTACTACCGATGTTTTATCGCGAACTTCTCTAAGATTGCTAAACCCCTAACTTCGTTGACTGAACAGGAAAACATGAAGTATGAGTGGGGCGCTGGAGCAAAGAGCCTTCAGACTTTGGATTGATAAAAATATAATGCCTAAAAACATTAATAAATTTTTTTTTTTTTCCACATCGTTACGTTTTGATAATCACAAATATAAAAAAAACGTTCAACAATAAAATTAAACGTTAACGAAGTATTTATTAGTAATTTCTCATTTTCAACAATTACATCAACTTAAAGGATGAATAAACAAATGCTTAATGCATTTTATGATCAAAGGAAATTTTATCAACCTCAAACTTTTATAAAATGGTGTAAACATTTTATAAACTTTACAAACATTTTCTACAATTAAAAGAAATGTTTTATTCAAAATAAACATTTTGAATTCCAAAAATTCAAACCCTAAAATGGCTAAAAAAGGTCCAGTAAGACACCTCCCCAAATAGGACAAAAAGAGGAGGCGACTGAAAAATGGGACGGGCCCCTTAAATACATGGGCGGCCCCCTTAATTATAAGGGGACCGACCATAGACTCCGCTCCTCCAGCTTGTCCTATAAATACTGGACTATTCTTACCTTTTGCACTCATTCTTTCTGTTCTAAAACAACCCACACATCTCTCTAAATCCTTTGATCATTTAAATCATAAAGCTTTGTTTCCAAGTGATCCAAGCTTAAATCCTCAAGTACAAAAGAAGAATAAAGTATACATTGCAATCTTATTGCATTCACACCATATCTTGTAAATCATTTGTAAATCTTGTAAAGTTGTGTAGTTATTAGATTTTGGTGATTGTTGTAAGTATAGTTGGATCTTGGTGATCCTTTCTAGTAGTGTTAGTTAGTTGTGACATAAGTAGTATGGTGAGGACAAGTAGCGAAGGAGTGAAGTTGTGAAGTTGTGAAGGTGTGAAAAAGTTGTATAGTTGTGTTCAAGGTGTGAAGCTAAGTTGTGTAGTGAAGTTGTGAAGTTGTAAAGGTGTGAAGAAGTTGTGAAGTTGTGAAGGTGTGAAGAAGGTGTGAAGAGGAGCTTCGTAACCGAACCACTATAAATACTTGTGTTTTGGTTTGATCTCTATAACTCTTATCTTTTATTTGCTTCTACTTATTTATATTGTTCATATTGTGCAAGTTTTGAATTCGCAAAAGTTGAATCTAAGTTTTTATAAACAAACATAAATATTAAATTAAAAAGCGGTAAACTATTCAACCCCCCCTTCTAGTTTTCCACAATTGGTATCAAGAGCCAGTGTTTTGAAAGGCTCAAGGTGCACTAAAGCGCAAAGGGATTATGGAGCCTTAAGGCGAGGCGCAGATCAAGGCGCAGGCTTTATGAATATGAGTCGCATTAAATTGAAGTAAATTATAATAGTTTAGGCAAAAATTTATAGATTAATGATGACTTAAATAACACTAAAATAATTAATGTAACTAACAAAATTGAATAGTTAAACCAAAAATATCAAGCAATGTATCATATTCATGGAAAGATGAGATTACGTTATGTTATGCGGAAAATAGAAGGGGGAATTTGTATGTGCAGACACTTGAATTGAATAACCAAAAACTCAAATTGATTAATTTATTTAGTTTCTAGGTAATCTATTATTAACATATGAGCACGATGAATGTTAAATTCGAAAAGAAAGTTTCAAAATCCGTCACCTTTCCTAGGCGCGCCTAGGCTCAAGGCTTTAAATCCTAAGGCTCTGCGCTTTTTATGAGCCTTGTGCATGTGCGGAGCCTCGATCTGAAAAAATCCCCAGAGCTTGAGCCTTAGAGCTTTAAAGCCTAGGCGCGCCTTAAAGCGCGCTTTTTAAAACTATGAGAGCCACGCTAAACAAGATTTTTAAAATAAATTGTATTTTAAAATTTGAATCGATCTATGGAATCGGAAAAATATTTAGAAGACGAACTAATTGGAAAACTTGAAAGTTTATGAAGAAGTAATAAGAAAGATGTAGGAAACGGTTAAAGCAAGAAAGGAACAAAGTAGATCACTTGCAATTAAAAGTGAAAAAGGAAAGTAAGTGATGAAGATAGCTCGAGTTCGATAGTGAAGACGAAGGAGTATGCTATGGCCGTAAGGAATCAAGAATTCTTCAAGAGACGAGAAGATTGCAAGACAACCACGAGGCGATAGAAAACATTCCAAAGAAGTAGAAATGATGGTTATGATAAAAAGTAAAAGAAAATGTTTAGATGTGTGTCCCAAGTCACTTCATTGGAAGGAATGTTTAAAGCGCCAAAGAACAAGATCAATGAGCATTCATTGGAGGAGCATGGAGGACAATGGAGTCGATGAAGTGGAAAAGAACTAAAGGATGAAAGCTTGTTCTTGTAGCTCAAGCGCCCGATGATATGCTTAGGAGTAAACTTGGAACCAGATGAGTGGATTAAAGATAGTGGATGCTCAAAACACATGGCCGGTAATCGAAAGTTTGTTTTCTTCATACAAAAAGCATACATCGGAGGCTAACGTAATTTTCGGAAGAACTTACGCGGTGAACTCATAGGCAAAGGTTACGATTTCTCAAGGGACTCCTTCAATTAATTGGAAACATGTTGTGCCGTAGATAACTTATACTTATAACTTGCTTAGTATAGGTCAAATATGTGATAATAAATGCAAAGTAATATTTATCGAACACGATAGCGAAATAATCAAAAACGAAAAAGTTATAGGTAAAGGAATTAGGAAAGGAGGATTATATGTAATGAAACTAGAAAATAAACCGGAAGACAAAATATGCCTTGCAACATTAGACGAAAATTCCACACTATGGCATAGAAGATATAGGTCACGCTAATATGCAACTTAATTCAATCATTTGCATTAAAGAATAAGTTAGAAATCTACCTAAACTTAAATCGTACAAAATTTTTGTGATGCTTGCAAAATTGGAATGCAAGCTAACTAAGTCACAAGGTCAAAAAATATAGTCTCAATATAGATGCTTAGAACTACTTCTCATGGAATTTGTTTGGCCCTTGCCCATACGAAGGCTATGGAGGAAATCGTTATACCTTTGTAATTGTAGATTGACTATTCTTGATTACACTTGGACTGGATTTTTAGCAAATAAAACGAGCCTTCGAAGAATTCGAAATATTTAGCAAAATGATCAAAAACCAAATTAGGATTTTATTTATTCATTAGAACGGCTCATGGTCGGGAATTTGATAATGAAGTACATTTGGAAAGTATTGTGATTTAAATGGGCATATTTCTCATAATTTTTACGACTCCTCGTACTCCATCAATCAAATGGGGTCAAGTAAGAAATACATGAAATGAGTAGAACCATGTTAATATAAAACAATCCATTCCTCAGAAAATTTTGGTGCAAGGCGGTCGATATCATCAATCTTATATAATTAATAGAGTTTCTATTAGACGTATTTTAGGAAAAACTCAATACGAGTTGTTAAGAGGTAGGAAACCAAACCTTAACTATTTTAGAGTATTCGGAAGTAAATGTTTTATTCTTAATACAAGAGATTACCTCACCAAGTTCGACCCCAAGTCGTACGAAGGTGTTTTCTAGGGATATTCACAAAATAGTAAAGCTTACATAATACTATCAAAAAAAACAATGATAAGTTTGAAGTGTCAATTGAATTAACTTTCGATGAAACTACAACCTCCACTAAAAACACCATTAGAAGATGATGAATTAGTCGAAGAAGAAGCTATTGAGGTTAGTAAAACAAAACCCATAGGCAATGATCTTGAAGACATTTCATTAGAAAATAATCAAATGGCAAACATTAAAGAATCTAAAAGTCATCCCCTAGAAAACGTTATTGGTAATCTAAATCAAAGAAACTTTAGGTCGCAAGTCAAGACAAAAGCAATTCATTTTGCTGTATTTCAAAACAATAGAACTAAAAAATATAATAAGCATTAAAAGTTGAAATTGGGTAAATGGCCATGCAATGAGGAAAACTAAAACCATTTAAACAATTGATGTTTAGTATTAGTTCCCCAAACCCCATGGATATGTCCATTATAGGAACAAATTGGGCTATATAGAAAAACTCGATGAAAATGGGGTCGTAACTAGAAACAAAGCTAGGTTGGTAGCCCAAGGTTATAATCAACAAGAAGGAATTGATTATGATGAAACATATGCACCCGTAGCTAGACTAGAGTCCATAAGAATACTTTTAGCTTATGCTTGCGCACTAGATTTTAAGTTATACCAAATGGATGTGAAGAGTGCATTCCTTAATGGTTTTATCAATGAGGAGGTTTACGTGGCACAACCTCCGGGATTCATTGACTTCGCAAAACCTAATTATGTCTATAAACTTAGAAAAGCTCTTTATGGTCTAAAACAAGCCCCAAAAGCTTGGTACGATCGACTAAAAGCCTTTCTTATTAAACATAATTATTCCATGGGAATGGTAGATAACACTCTCTTCACTAAAAAGAAAGACTCCAACATCATTATTGTCCAAATATATGTTGATGACATTATATTCGGATCAACTTGTCAAGAAATGTGTGATGACTTTGCCAAGATCATGCATGATGAGTTTGAAATGAGTATGATGGGGGAACTAAACTTTTTCTTAGGATTACAAATAAAACAATTAGATGATGGAATATTTTTTAATCAATCAAAATATATTAAGGAAATGCTTAAGAAATTTGGACTAGAAGACTCTAAGCCAATAAAAACCCCTATATCTACGGAAACTAAACTCACAAGAGATGAAGAAGGTGAGTCCGTAGATAATACCAAATATAGAGGCATGATAGGTAGTTTATTATACTTGACGGCAAGTAGACCCGATATCATGTTTAGTGTTTGCCTTTGTGCACGCTTTCAAGAGGATCCCAAAACCTCTCACCTAGAAGCGGTTAAACGTATCTTCCGATACATTAAAGGCACTATGCATTTAGGATTATGGTATCCTAAGGGATCCGGCATAGAAACAATAGTTTATGCGGATTCGGATCATCCGAGAGACTACGTAGATTGCAAGAGCACTAGTAGTGTTTGCACATTCATGGGATGTTGCTTAACATCTTGGTTTTTGAAGAAGCAAACCGCTCTTGCCATCTCCACAACCGAAACAGAATATGTTAGCGCCGGAAAGGCATGTCAACAAACACTATAGATAAAACAAGCTCTCATAGACTATGGCATTAGGTTAGACAATATTCCAATAATGTGTGATAACAAAGGGGCTATAGACTTAAGTAAGAATCCCGTTTAACACTCACGAACAAAACAAATAGAAATTCACCACCACTTCCTCCGTGATAATGTTCAAAAAGGGAATATTTCTATAGAAAAGATCTAATCAGAAGACAACATAGCCGATATATTAACTAAACCACTTAAATGTGAACCATTTAACTACTTACGTCTAGGTCTAGGAATGATGGAACAAATTGACTAAGATTTCAGCACTGAAAATTAGAAATGATCTGTTTGTCAAAATTTTGAGAAATTTTTTTTCATCAGATGGCGGCCCCCTTAATTTATAAAGGGCGGCCCCCTTAATTTTAAGGGGGTCGGCCAGACATTAAGGGGGCCACCCACTAGAAAAAAAATTCTTTCTCTCTGTGTCTAGGTTTCTGTTTTGCACAAAAACACAAGATTGGGAAAAACGTATAAGCAAAAAAAAATCATACATATATATACAAGATAGTCCCAATTCATTATTTTCTAAAGAAAATCTTCATCGCATCTAGGATCACATGAAAACTAATTTTTATATATTGTTGATATATGCTAAAAACATTTTTTTCATATGCATAATGGTCTCTTAGTTGTTGTCAAAAATATATAATCTAATATATATTTTCAACAATCTTGGTAGAGAAAAACTAAATCAAGGAGCATTTGGATTATTTCTTAGGTTTTGCATGTCTTAGTGTCGAAATAATCGCTACTCCACATTTGTCGCACTTAGGCACACACTAGTACTTGCACAAAAGCTTTTATCATCAACCCCCCTTGTCATGATAATTCCTCTTTGTGCATTATATCTAGTTACTATTTCATATGCTCTTCACTCAACTCATATATGATTATATGCTAAAATTGTGTGAAATAGATAATCTTACATATGTAATATGTTGAATGCTTAATTACTATATGCTAAAAATCTTAATTGCCATAAAAGGATGGACTTGCTGCAAAATTAACTTCCAAAACAGAAACCCTCACACAAAATTTTGAAAAAAATCGAATTTTGGAAAATTTGGGAAATGCTAGAGGGCGGCCCCCCTAATTCATAAGGGTTGGCCCCTTAATTTTAAGGGGACCGCCCTGGTATAACACGGGTAAAACAGTACTTTTTCTTCCCTTTTTCAAAATACCCTCTAGACTTAGCTACTATTTCCCTAAATTCACAAACATTTCTTGGATTTGATCCTTTGAATGTCCGTTCTTCCTAATTTGAACATTTCCTCCACTTTAAATACATCCTCATTCATCTTCATCACAATCATCCTCACCAATGATATCTCCCAACAAACCCACATCCAAACCATCAAGGGTAGCCAAAATGAGTGTGAAACCCATTTAGAGGAAGAAACCAAGCATTTGCAACAACTCAAATGTGCTTAATACAACCTCACCAATACCAAAACCACTAACTCCTCCTCATGAACCATCTCAAGAAAACAATCACCCCAATCAAACATTACCAAATCCTTGCATTAAGGACACTTTCACATCACCACAAGTTGTATCACACCCTCCATTCCCCATCTCACCCTTCAAATCACATGCTACTCATACTCAAGGTCCATCTCAAAATGACAACCAAACTCCTTACATTAAGGACAATCCCACATCACAACAAGGTGTCTCACATCCTCTACTTCTCATTTCACCCATCAACTCACATGAAACTCACTCTTAAGTTCCACCTCAATGTGACAACCAAACTCAACAAAACCAAACTCAACACACATCACCTCTATCTTCAAGTAAAGAAAGCCTTGTTGATGACATCAATCAACTTCAAGATCTATCAAACCTTCTAGCCATGCATCTCTCCCAACAACAACAAAACATCAATTCATCATCACCTTACTCTCCAAACTTACCACACACTCTCAACATCAACCAAGTTGAAACCCATGTTGGTTATTGCCCTTGTTGCATTTTCATCCAAAAACAATTCCTTGCTTTAAGTAAGGCTATCAATTGGATTGAATTCCTCCTCACTCGACCTAATCCACCACCTAGGGTTCAAAGAGATTATCCTTCCACAACCGCCTCCGCTCCAAACTCTCCATCAACTAACAACTAATCTCATAATATACCTACAAATAATCGTCAAACCCTTTTGTGTCACAAGCAAGTAAAAAAAAATCCTTCTATGGCTATTTAGGATTAATATGCTCCTAAAGCATTTTTTTTTTCCTTTTTTTTGTATGCTTATGTGTAGTTTACACACATTGTCTTTAATAAATGAAGAATCTTTTGCTTTAATATTTGCTTGCACTTGTCATATTTTTTCTTCCTTCTTGCTACATGTTAGAAATATTTGTATTACTCTGACCCATTTTGTAGCCAAGATACCATAGCTCGATTCCTTAGTGCCCTCGAACGAGGGGGGCACGCATCAAGGGGGAGCACTTGTTCCATCAATTTTACTAGCAATTCTCGACGATGCCTTTTTGATTCTAAAAAAAGGGGGAGAAATGATATAAAACTCACTAAATACTTGTTTAAAAACAATTTTACATTTAATGAGTTTAAATTTTGTAATCATCAAAAATGGGGAGATTGTTGATAGAAATAATGCCTAAAAACATTATTAATATTTTTCACATCCTTACATTTTGATAATCACAAGATATAAAAACATTAAATTAAAACATAAACAAGTAATTAGTAGTAAATATTCATTTCAAAATTATATCACTTCAAGGTATGAATAAACAAATGCTTAATGCATTTTATGATCAAAGGAAACTTTTATAAAATGTTGTAAACTTTTATAAAACATCACAAAACATTTTCTACATTTAAAAGAAATGTTTTATTCAAAATAAACATTTTGAATTTCAAATTTTCGAACCTAAAACGGCTAAAAAAGGTCCAGAAAACACCTCCCCTGAATAGGACAAAATGGGGAGCGTCTGAATAAGGGCGGCCCCCTTAATTATAAAGGGGCCGGCACCCTATTTAAGGGGGCTGGCCATAGACCCTGCTCCTCCTTCTTGTCTTATAAATACTGGACTATTCCCCAACATTTTTCTCACCTTTTGCACTTATTCTTTCTGCTCAAAACAGCCCACATATTCTCTCTAAATCCTTTGATCATTTAATCATAAAGCTTTGTTTCCAAGTGATCCAAGCTCAATTCCTCAAGTGCAAGAGAAGAATACTTCCATCATTTATTAAAGAAGTATTACAACCCAAGTATACATTGCAATCTTATTGCATTCACACCATATCTTGTAAA
>BQNB010165667.1:0-14194 GCA_026074375.1 Tanacetum coccineum | reverse complement strand
AGAACACATAGAAACACACATACCCATAAACCATACTTATAGAATAGATATTTAGGTCAACACTACGGTTTGACCAACCTACTCAAGCCACGGTTGTCACATACCTTGCGACATTAGTACCTTTTACTTTTAGGTTCCAGAGCTCAATTTCTAACTTCTTAATTTCACCCCTTGGGCAGTATTTGACTGTCATCATCTTCTTTAGTGCCTTCTAGTCCATAGCATAGGCGATATCCTGAGTGACAGTCTTCCTGTGGGAGTTCCACCATGTTAGAGCATTTCCAAGGAAAGTGCATGTAGCAAACTTAACATGGTTCTCCACAGCACAGTTGTTGATATGGAACGATGATTCCATCTTCTCGAACCATTGTGATAGCACAACCACTCCTTCAGTACCCTTAAAAGTAAGGGGCTTGCAATTTAGAAAATCCTTGTATATACACTCACGAGGAGTCCGTACAGTTCCTCTAATTCTAGTTTTAGAATTGTGGCTTCCGTCGCCATGACCATTAGTGCTATTTTGAAGAGTTTCATAGTTAGCAAGTGCCGCAGACACTCTTGCTTCGATTAGCTGTTCAATAGCAGTAGCTGTCATAGGGGTAGCAGCCGCAGCAGCAGCCCTTGCAGTAGCAGAGGATCTTCTTGGCGGGCATATTGTTCTAATCACAACAAAATAAAACACGTGAGTTTTCATAAACATCACAACATGACATGGGTACAACATATATATAACAAGATCACATCATACAGTGAGTACATAACATGACTGGGATCACAACACATAACAGAATTGAGATCGACATAACATAATATAACACATTATATATAACAAGATCACATCATATAATGATTATATAACATGACTGGGATCACAATACATAATAGAATTGAGATCGATATGACATAATACAATACATCATATATAACAAGATCACATCACACAGTGATTATATAACATGACTGGGATCACAATACATAATAGAATTGAGATCGACATGACATAATACAACACATCATATATAACTGGGAAAACATACATGATTGTCTGATACAAGAAATGAAAAATACAAATCCTACTACCGTGCTAGCTGGGTATAAAACCCATAATACTTACCCGGCTAACATAATAATAGCTATGAATATGACATGAAAATGTAAATCTAGGCAGAACTACCAGCGCCCTCGTGATCATTTGCATGAGTCTGATCTCTAGCCTGAAGTGCCTGAATCTGTCCCAATGCCGCTGACAACTGTCCCTGTAGTGATGAAACCTGTGCAATCAATGTCGTCATCAGTGACTCCTGTGAGGCGATACGGTAATCCTGCATCTGGGTATGAGTCCTATATGCTTGCAGTTCATAGTGAACTGCCGAACTCAACCCAACGGAATATGCCCAAGCCTCTCGGGAAACGAGGGCCTCCTGATCCAACAGTCGTGCAGTCTCATAGTGAAACTGTCTATCCTCGACCAATCCATCAACTCTCTGAAATAACTGAGTCTATCTATCTTGAGTATCCTCTATCACATCATAAACATACTGTGTGTCCTGCTCCTGAACCGCAGCAAGCTCGGTCACTTTAGCATTGACCCCCTCGAGGGTCTTCGGTGCTACCTCCTCAACAGCCTCTGTTGAGTCTACCCAAACATCCCTAATGCCATAGTCGACCTCCTCGGCTCTTCGATGTCTGATCTCGACATCCGTAGTGCCGATAAACCCATAATCCGCTCTATGACCTCCAGTAGGTCTAGGAGCAGCAGTCGAACTCTCCCCCACCTCATACCTCGATGTAGGAGCAGTCAGACATAACCTCTTACAAGGTGGTAACTCGGCCTAGGGAATGTCCTCCCTACGGTCGACTAGTAGTGGTATGAATAGTGAGACATGTAGTGGTAGTAGTGGTGATGATGGTAACGGTAATGATGTGGATACATGTGGTGGTAAATGTAGTGATGATGGTGTAGGTGACTGTGGATGAAGAAGACATGACAGGATCTGTAACACTCAAACAGAGTTTACATTAGTACATATATAACACCCATAATAATATACTTAATATATTATAAACAACACTATGTGAACCATGCAACATCTAGTATACTCAACTAATGCAACAAGTAATGTATAAGTGAATGTCCCATGAAAACCCCTTTGTATGATGCAATGTTTGAAAATGGTTATAGTCCAAGTAAAAACATTTGACCTGGTTCTTTATAACCTTGGCTCTAGATACCAATCTGTAACACCCCCAAATTAGGTCGCAGCGGAATAATGAATCCGGGAGTGTTACTTCATAGATCAATAGCACAAGATATGAGAACGACCTCTAAAAGAGTCGTTTGAAATACGATACATTGGATTTATTAAAATTGTTTAATACAAAGCACAACGGCTTAAATTGTTCAACATTGAATTAACAAGATTTTAGATCATAACAAATATTCTAAGATGTAATGACTCCAAATCTTTTATGCATGACTCCCCAAAAGAGTATCCCCAATGTATCCTTAGCACCTCGTGCCTCATTGACCTGAGAAAACATGCTTTAAAATGTCAACATAATGTTGGTGAATTTATAGGTTTATGTAAAATGTAATGTAGGACCGCAAGATTTCCTCGTGATAATGCAACAGATGCAGACATCACAAAATGTAATTACGTTTTCCTAAGCTCATGACACTAAAGCTCGACATGTATGAATTGCAATATAAATTGCCAACATTGCCCTTGATGATGTCCTAACCCGCAACATCCCAAATCCGACATGGTATACATCTGTTGGTTTACTCCGTGATACCAGTGAGAGCTACTCACCCGGATGGGGATGTCAATCCCAAATAGATCTATTTATAACATTCGTGCTCACACAAAGTAATTGACAGTTCATGATAATGGGTACAGTGGGTTATCGCTACTTAGGCAAACACGTAATCATGATAAAATATACACTTGCATCCTATTTGTAAAACAATGCATGCTTCTCACCCCAAAAGTTGTAAATCATTTATACAGTAAAACATGGGGCTATGAACTCACCTTAGTAAGTAGTCCTTCGTGAATGGTAATATACCCAAGTATGGTAAGTGAATCGCACCGTCAAATACCTAAGTAAATATGGCCAGTCTTAGTCTACAAGTTTAGGCTAACGACTTCATGTATAAACTACAATAATTTGCTAGTTTATATATATACTGTTATCACTTGTGTAGTGATGCACACGTTTATTGTATTCCTTTTCCTCGTTTGCTCTTGGGAAGATGTACGGCTATATACTTTTAAGTTTACAAGGTGTTTAAGTATTAATAATAAATACACTTATTTATTATTCGCTTGACTTTAGTTATATAAGTGTCCGTATTATATCACGACTAGTCCGACACCATAAGTGTTTATTTAAATTACTTAATTATATAAAATACCCTTAGGTTTTCATTATTGGCAAAAACATTCCTTATAGTTTAAAATAGAATATTTACCGTTTACACCCCTAAGTTTCCATGTTGATACGTTTAGTCCCTCCACTTTACAAAAATTACATTTTTGGTCCTTATGAGTTCCAAACAGTCTTTTAAGTTCAGAAATATCAAAAACAGTCCCTTAACTTTTTAAAACAAATTTGACAGTTTTATACCCTCAAGTTTCTACTTTTACACTTTAGCCCCCTATCTTGCAAAAGTTGCATTTTTAAGTCCAATTAAGATTAAAAGTGACAAAAGATTTCTTTAAGCTTATATAGGCTGTATGAAACTGTTTGGCTTGTAAATAAGCTCGGATTAGCTTATTTGAGTCTATTGGTCCCGTGGCCCGTTTAACCAAACCCGTATACATACATTTGGCCCATTAAGGATTTCCAACTAGAATAGCTTATGATTTTAGCCTCAAATAAGTGTTGCGAACTTTAAATAAGTTGTTTCACAATATTGGCTTATCCCATAAGCCAATAAGATACGGTAGTGGGCTTTTAGGCACATTAAGGACTCGACAAGGGTTTTGAGAGTGCGGGCTTATCCAACATAGGCCCATGAGCATTTAAGGTCTTCAATAAGCCCATGAGTCTTATCCTAGCTTATAAATAAGCTGCTGGCCTACATAAGCACTCACTATTGGGCTGATGGGCCCGTTAGTGGCTCGTTAGGCCCAATAGTGTTATGTTAAGGTTTTTGTAACTTATCTCGACACATTCCAAACAACCCTAGTTCATATATACTATAGTGTACACATCTTTATCGAGCAAAACAAGTTGTTAAGTATTATGATTTGTGGTGTGTATGTGATTTCGCTTCCAAAACGTGTTACCAAGACTCTCGGCTAAATCCTTACGTGTGCATGTCATGTTTAAACGTTCAAGCTTATACACAAGATCTTTGTTACGTGCCTTATGGCTTCTAGTCTACCACACAAGTCATACATGTAATGTATATTAAGACGTATACATGGGTTGTGCCATGCTAGGCACGACCCACGTTTAATTTGTTTAACATATGATAATTGTGCCCTATGACATATGAATAAAACGTGAAACTTAAATATGAACGTAGGCTAAGACACTTACAAGGGTCCTAGCTTCTTGAACGTGTGTGTCGTGTAGTCGTGTGGAAACTCGACTTGTATACCCCAAGCCTTAGTTTAAACTGAATCTTTCTTGCTTTCAAACCCTTAAACGTATAACCTTAGCTTATAGATTACTAGGTTATACCTTAGAACTCTTTGGTTGTGAGTTGTGGTGTCGTGTTCGTGGATTTGTGTCTCGGCTGTGGTGACCCGAATGAAGAGAGCAACAAGGATGGTTTTTACTAGTGTGCCTTTAATTGTGTGAGTGTGTAAATACTCTTGGTTGTAAGCCTTCCTATTTATAGATAAAATATCTCTATACCACTTCCTAAAACCATATCTCCTTTGCTAGAGAAGTGTAGTAGTTTATGTACATGCTTAGGTAGTTTTTAGGGTAGTTTAGGCTTGATTAAGTACAAGTATTAATGAATTGGGTGATGTACAAGATTATGCAAGATTTTCTATGTTGGTTTGTGTGGGTGACGATTTGCTAAAGGGAGGGAAATGCAAGATATAAATCTTGTGTAAGATTTATTAAGTACATGTCTTAATTAATCCTAGGTTGTACAAGATTTAGTTAAGATTTGTATGTAATACATAATGGTCCATATGTCGTGTGATATGAAGAGAAAACAAGACAAAGTGTGTTTGAGTTTAAGGCTTCCTTAACCTTAAACTAACTAAACATATATCCTTAAACTAACTATGGTAAACTAGGGGTTAAGGGTACATGTTGTAAGAGCTTGCAAGATTTTGTAAGAGATCCTCCTAATCCCTATGACCCTTGGATGCCTAAGATTATGTTTAGGGTACTAATGATTTGACAATTTCTAGTTATATAGGATAATGGTGAACTTAAGGTGGTTAATAACCATAGTATACAAGGTTTGTCTCATGCTAATGTTATCACATATCATGACCAGCCCTTGTTAGCTTAGTGACACAAAAACTGTATAATTTTTGTGTTTAGGGCGTAAAAGTGGGTATTGGTTTGAGTATAGATACGTATAGGTACTTTCGGGTACGCCTAAATATATATTTATTGCGAAACGTAAACGTTTTACGCAACCAATAAAAATAAAATGTGAAAACTTATAAATTATACTCCAAATAATTATATGACACTTGTTTGACGTAAACTTTAATTTTTTGATGTCTGTTTACGTTGAATGATGGTTTTTAGTTTACGCAATTTAACTATATGATTATAATTAAAAGTGAACGCGTAAAACTCTAAAAATAAATTGTGGTAATAATTAAGTCGGGAAATGACATGAAAATGTGAAATGTTACATAAACCGCGTCACTTACATTATTTTCTGACACTAAGCTAAATGTCGAGTCCTAATCTTAGCTAGAACTAACCTACCACTTCACAAATGGATTTTAAAGCCTAAAATACTAACCGACACACAAACACTACTTTCGGATTTATACACTATCCAGATCTACACAACTTCACAATAATGACAATATAGAAATCGAATCTACTCTAGGACATACAAGTGATCAAATGTAATCACTTATATGAAACCCAATCTACTACATGATCTACAAGTAATCAAGGATGATCACTTCCATGTAGAGACATCCTATACTTCACTAAATACCTCTTGGTATTAGTGGAACTAACATAGAATGTAACCATGATCCATGCTGTATGCTAGAACCATAATCAAAGATGAAGAAAAGAAATTCTATGTGTTTGTGGTGGTGGTGTCGTGGTTTTTCATCAAGGAGGAGGGGGAAGAAAAGCTTGGGCTTTATAGGAGAGCCTTGACTTAGAGAGGAATGATATTTCCAATGAATAAAAGGGTGTTTGGACAAAAGCATGTACCTACTAGTTTCCCTCCATCTTCTATAAGCTTTGATTTGGCCTTAATGGGCCGAACTCTATTTAGCCTTAATGGGCTAGCCCGTTTGCTTGACCCGGTCCAACTAGTAAATCCCGTATGAGTAAGAGTCTCGGGATGTCGAGATCGAGTTGATAAATGTATACTTGTGGTGGATAGGGATGGTGAGATATCCGTGTTGAAGTATACATATACGGGCAACTGTTTTTTTAATCTATACATATACGGGTAACTTGTGAACTTTACGTTATGTTTTACAAGTTACATGTTTGTCGTCACCAAAACATAAAGAGAATGTATAGATTAAATATTGTAATACTTGCATTAACATGCTCGAAAGTTTGTAGAATGCGAGGTTTCTTAGGGAGTGCTTAGTTCACTTTAAGGAATGGTAAAAAGAATAGATATAGGAATATAATGCAATACTATTAGTTTATGGTCAAAATTTCCTTAACAAATAAAATAATTATGAAATATAAACTAAATTTGAAAAATTTCGGTTAGAAATATTTTTTGTGAGTGAGACATAGAGAGAAAAATTAGGAACATAAAGTTACTTAAGTATTTTTCACATATCCCTCAATTTAGTGAGGAATGCTTCATTACCTCAAACTAGGTAATGACTCATTGCATTATAGCTTATCAACCACCTTGAATCATTTCCATTATATTCAATTATCCTCTAAAACCTCCAACCAAACATACCCTTAGTTTATCTCGTTGGTCATGTTGGATTACCCAACGCCAAGGTGCAATAGAAGACTCGACATGACACCACATTAGTTAAGGAGTTGGGCCACTTCACTGATGTGTGCAAAGCATAACGAAACCAATAAACTTCTATCATACGCGAGATGAAAGATGAAAGACGTCACGTGAAATCGAAGAAAGAACTTTAGTTATACTATAAATTTTGTTTATATCTAACCCGGGTTGACCCGAATAAAAAACCTTACATAAACCTCAAAGAAAACCACATTTTTATCTATCATCATGACTTGTCTAAAACCCCAAAAATCAAGAAGCCTCCATAAACCCTCTTTTTCCCTTTTTAAGTAAAAAATATCTGCATTTTTATCGATCACGGTTCGAAAACCAGACCAGACCACATAAAACTAGATCGGACTAAAAACCGATTGGGTCCAAAAGTCTGGATCGAGGACCAGAAATGTTCGGTCTATGTTCGGGTCGGTCTGGTCCGGTCCGGTCTAACAAAGCATAATAGTCTGTTGTGCATAAGACCGATTTAGACCATACCAGACCGAGGACCAAAAATGAAAAAAAAAAGATGAACCGAGCACCAAATTGAAATATTTTCGCTCCGTCTTTTGACCCGGTTCGATTTGTGGTCTGTAATGCTCGGACTTAGTCGCGACAAATAAATGAAAATGTTGAGAGTAACTTGCAACTAAGTAGGGATGTTCATTGGTTCGGTTATCGGTTGTTCGGTCTATTCGGTTCGGTTATTTATTTTTTTTATTTTTTTGATAAAACCGAATGTTTAACTTTTGGTTGTGATTACTAGTTTTAGTACCCGTGCACGCACGAGGTTTAGGCATTAACTTTTAATTAAGTGTTAAATTTGCAAGCGTTGTTATTTTTTCGTATTTGGATATTGAAAGTCTTGTTTACCATTATTTTAGTAATTGTGAATGACGGTCTCTCTTAATTTAAATGATTGTAACAATTATGATAAATGTTTCGTACCATAATAAACAAAGAATGTTAATCCCTATGTTTGCTAATTACATTGTTGTGTGTCAATAAAATTTAGTCGTATTTAATATTAAAATCCGTGTAATCATATGATAAACTTATAAAATGAAAAAACAATGAGCCCTTATTAAACGCATATGGTATTCAATTTTGACTTTTTATCAACTAATCAGATCGCACGATTTTGCCTACGTGGCAAAATCAAGCTTTCTGATTGGTCCGATTTTGTAATTCATAAGATTCAATTTGATTGAAAACTTCAAAATGATGTAATTCTTTTATTATATAAAAATATAAGTTAAGTTTAATTTTTTTGGGTTAGGTTTTGATTTTCCATTTATTCGGGTAGAACAACCGAATTGACATGAATAAGAAAAAGCATTGGCCCAATAATCTAGTAACCCAAACCCTACATAAACCCTCAACACCACCGGCACCACTTGTCTCATAAAACCAAAAGAAAAAAAATCATTTTTACTTATCAGAAAGAAGAAAAAAAAATGAAGCCTCCATAAACCTCTTTCTTCTTCTTCAAGTCTAAAATATCCCCTCCTTTATTAAACCCTAAAACACACACACTTAACAACTTCTTAAACCCTAAAAATGGCGAAAGCATCAGGTTCAGGCCTATTCAACTTCTCACCTTTCTCATCTGCACCATCTCCGGCGACTCCACCGGCGGCTGCTCCGGTTGATCCACCGCCTGAGAAGAAAGATGACGCGCCGGAGCGTGTACGGAATAATAACCCTCGAACGACGTCGTCTGGGTTTGATCCAGAAGCGCTTGAAAGAGGTGCTAAGGCTCTTAGAGAAATTGCTGCTTCTCCAGAAGCTAAAAAGGTTTGATTTTTATTTATGTTTTAATAAAATGTGAATTAAGTTTTTTGATGTTAAAAAAGGTTCGTTTTTAATAAAGGGTTTTTGTTTTTATCTGATTTTAATAATGGGTTTGTGATGAATTTAGCTTTCTTGATGTTAAATTCAGTTTCTTGATCTTATCCCCCAACTTTATTGCTAACTGTTTTATTGCAGATTCATATAAAGATGGTCATGGAGGTACCTGGTTCCAGCAGACTCAAAGATTCATAGCCACATGCTCATACTCGACCGACATATGTAAAGATGTACATGTTTCAAGACTTCCGCTACTCTGATACCTCACGTCCTTTTTGAAGCGACGAAGTGTTAATGTTAAATAACTTCAAGAAAGATGTTTATACAAGCTTTCAAGATCAAGTATAGTATGAGCATGTCAGTCCGAAGGTCACAAGTACAAAGAAGGCAAAAGATCACAATTTAATGATAAGAGATTATGTTTGGCTGATGATCTCAAGAAGCTCAAGATCACATACAAGACAGGCTTAACGGAACAAGCTCAATCCTAAAGTCAAAGATCACTACAACATCACACAAGTTAAAGATTGAAGTTTAAATACTACGTCCATAAGACTAAAGAAACCAAGCATAGAAAAAAATAAAAAAAAAAAAAAAAAAAAAAAAAAAAATAAAAAAAAAAAAGATGGCTAGGAATTAAGTTTTTGTAAATTGGAGTGACCTCCCTTAGGAGGAGATTGTTAGGAATACGAAAAGTATCGGTCACTTCCATAATATCGTAAGATAGCTCGTAGTATAATATTTGGAAACTAAGTAGGCTAGTTAGGCCAAAGCCCATAGAAAGCCCATGAAAGCCAAGGCCCATGGCCGGCCATACTAGGTGTATAAGTACCCTGTCTATAGCTTGGAGATGGTGTTGGTTGTTTTCATAATCTAAAATTTCTCTTTCACTTTCTCTCACTAGAATCAACCTTCCAATCCTTTCTCTCTCTAGTTTTCTTCCATATGTGATAGTGTTTAGATAATCATAATAATTCTACATTGATGGTCATTCTACATCCTCTACATTTACATTTGATCAAACTCCATAATTTTAACTCTTTTGTTGAAGGCTGCTCACTATTTATCCCTACCGTTGGTATGCCCAATGCCAACATAATCACACATAAATCATATCTTTGACATATTCTAACATGTTTGCTAATGTCACAATCCAACTAGTCAAGGTTCAAGTGATTGTCCTAAACTTTTTAGAGGGAATTTTATAGTGGCGAAAAACACTGCTTCATCACAACCATAAACTGATCTAGTCAAATAAAAGATCAATATAACTGTGAAATGTTAATCATATCCACAAGGCTGCCTTACCTTCCAACATACTCTTATTTGGAGAATCTGTAAACCTTCCACCATAATAAAACTTGATTGAAAACAAGTTTGAATACTCACCTTTTAGAGTATTCAAAACAATCATAAGTTCCTTAAAATGGCACAATATTTAAATAAAAACATGCAGATAAAAAAATTAGGGCTATTACCATAAACGAATTCTGCAACAAATGCTTCTCCTTCTGTCTAATGTACCATTTCTGAATTTCAATCATTTTAATGATTATAATTTGAAAGGATGTTAAGTTGAATCAAAGAAGGAAAAATGGGAGTGAAAGAGACTCATTAGATTTAGGTTTAAGTAGTTGGGTTAAATTAAATAAGAGTGTTTAGGGGTGAGCAAAAAAACCGGTTGCCAAACCGGAAACCGGTTCCAACCCGAAAACCCGAACGTTCCAAACGTTTTGACCAAACGTTCCCGGTTATTTTGGCCAAACCGGGGTTTTTGGAACCGTTGGCTTTTTTCGCCGCCACCGTTTGACCACCGGGTTTTGGGAACGTATATGGAACCGTTTGGACCCGACCCAGATATTTTGATAAAAATGGGTCCTCGGGAATTTACTTATCAGATTTTCTTATCTTTTAGATTTTTTGTGGATAACTGATAGGATAACTGATTTTTCTTATCTATAAATAAGGTGTTGTATTAAAAGAATAATCTACTTAAATCACTACTTACATTACATACAATCCTTTTAAGCAAAAAAAAACCTATCCACCTCAATGCAGTCAATCCGCCTCAGACTCATGCTCTCCGGAGTTGGTTCACAAGTGCACTGAGAATTCGTGAAATCATACAAACCACTCGAAAACAATGAAATTTGGAAAGACTTCACATGTGCATTTGACCAACTGGTCATAACAAAAGTCTCAATGAAAGCATGCTTTAATTCTTGTCGGTGGTTTTCCAACACGACGTTGAAGCATCATATAAGTCAACCCGCAATGTGAAGTATTAAAGGCGCAGCAGAATCCAAAACGGGAAGCGGGGCAAACGTCGATGGAAGAATGGGCAAATTTTCATGTTCAATCCGGATTATCTTCGTGAACAAATACACGGGTTGGAGATTCCAACGGGGTTACCAATTCAACCACTTTGACCGCGAGCGATACACCGTATGGTGTTCCAGAACCACTATGCAACCGCGATAACACTCGTGTACCGTTTCCTACTCTAAAACTTGATGCAATGAAATTATGGTTATCGGCTAAACAAGCAACAATTGATGGTTTATGCTAACTTAAATAATAAGGTCAACCTACATAACGGACATATGGTCCGCTCCTCATACTTTGCCCGTTCTTACAAGTTGTTACCGCACATTGATTGAACCTAGTACTTGGCAAAATGATGAAAGCTGGTCATTTCGTTCGAATAGTTTTTCGTCTGCATCACCGGGTTCAAAATTGAAGTATTATGTTTGGAAAAAGTCTTTCATGTATGGTTGAAAGAAAAAATTATGTCAATTACATTGGACAATGCTAGCAACAACGACAAAGCGACATGGATAAACTAAAAATTAAAATACGACCCACCAATGGGGGTAGGTATACACAATCGTTGTGTTGCACACATCATACACTTGTTGTCAAGCTGGTTTAAAGGTCCCCATAATTATCAAATGAAAGGAGTCTTTTCAAACAATGTTAAAAGATGTTTTCAAATCTGGTGATAAAATCCGAAAATGCTAATATTAAAGTCTGTACGAATGCAGAAAACCTTGTATTCACCAAATTGGGACATTGATACACGATGTAGAACTCACACTTTTGAAATGTACGAAAGGGTTAGAAAACAGAAATGAGTTGGCGTATTTTTCATGACATTTTGGTCAATAAGAAATGGAGAAAGGTTTAAAAAATTTTCGATGAATATTGTTTCTTATTGAATCGTTAACCCATTACTTGAAGTGTTCAAAATGCTAAGAGTTATTTAGACGGGGTTTACTACCCAACACTCTCATTGGTACTTCAACAGCTTTTTATCATAAGTTGGCAAATTATCTGATTTAGACTGATGGGGGTGTATGTCATGTAGTAGTTCAACCAATGAATAAAAAACATAAGAAGTATTTGAAAAGATATTTGGGGGGATATATTTTACACATCGATAATTAACTAGTGCATGCCGCTTTAAATCCCTGTTTTAAATGTAACCGGGGGAGACTATCTTATTGAGAATATAAGATACGGGACTTGATTTTTTGAAGATGATGTTTTGCAACTAGTCATTGGATAGGTGTTCCACGAATCTTTCCAAGGTTTGTTAAATATGTATTATTCAAAATATGGTACTAACCAGACTCAATCAACAAGTGTGGGTGTCTTCATCGGGGGTGCTCGTGATCCTTATGGCTCGTTTGCTATCATGGTTTAATACCAACATAAAAAAAAGAAGTCAAGGGGTGAACCTACAATGTCCTCCATATGAGCAATAGTCTTCAAAACAGATTTTGTCTCAACTGTCAGCCCAAGGACCTTTTGCATCTTATTCTGTATTGGGGTTTGGAAATCAAAGGAAAATCAGTTTCCTGTTCTATCTCGCATGGCCATGGATATATTAAGTGTCCAAGCTTCTTCGGTAGCATCTGAATCAGCATTTTCAACAAGTGGTAGGTTGCTGACAATCCGAAGAACAAGACTAACTCCGGAGTCTTTAGAGATTGCATGTTCCTTGAAAGGATTCACATATACGCTCGAGCGGAAACAAAACACCTCACCTCTTGAACTACCTTAGACGATGAAAAGGTGTCTTTAATGACGAGGTCAACAAAATGAAGCCACTCAACTTACCGATCAAGAAATTGCGTAGATGCTAGTAGTCGATGCTCTTTGTCTACATGAGAAAAAAACAACGTCGTGATTAATATATGAGTCAGACGGAGCTCGAAGATGACCAAACCGGAAGAGGAGGGTCATGCAACATGGTTACACTTACTACTATTATTGTTTTATTTCCTAATCCTTTTGTGTATTTTCCTTTATTATTTCCTTAATGTTGTATTTCGTTATGTATATATATGGGTGTATCAATAACAGTTGAAGGTTTATCAGTTTATAGTATAAACAACACCAAAATAAAAATATAAAAAATAACAAAAACCCGTTCCAAACCCGGTTTTAGTGGTTATCCGGAACCGAACCGTTCCAAACCGCAAACCGTTTTCGGCTCAACCGTAAGACCGGTTCCAAGACCGGTTCAGGGTCTGGGGCAAACCGGATCGTCTCCGTGTTGACCGAAACTGGTTCAAAGGGACTCTTTTAGATTTAGGGTTTAAGTAGTTGGGTTAAATTAATATGAGTGTTGACTTTGGATCGGGTTAGGTGATTTTAATATTTAGGACCATTCATGCACTTTTAAATATTCAACTGGGACCATATGCAAAAAAAACAATTATACCCTCTCATGCTTATCACGTGTTTCAATTATACTAACTGGCACTAACTTCGTTAGAGGCAAAAGACTAAAGCGGATCCAACATTTCCCTACAAGGAGGTTGTCTGCACTTATAGGGTTGTAAGGAATGGACAGAGCAAACCACATTGACCATTTTTGCGATTTACTCTATTTTATAAGTACAACATCAAGCGTTTTAACAACCATATGTTCTTTCTCATTTAAGTAAACATGACCAAGTAACAATATTCGTGAAATGTTACTGTTGTAACTTTAAGGATGTTAGAATGACAAATTTTTATCACTGATTAAATGAGTTTTTATATTTTACAGTGATGTGCAAATTTATTTTACATTTTATAGTTTCTGCTACGACTGCTTTAATAGATCTATTGTATTGCTAAGCGCTACAACTGCTAAAATATGATAATAACTGGTGTGTCAAACTTAAAAAA
>BQNB010165666.1:1341-14194 GCA_026074375.1 Tanacetum coccineum | reverse complement strand
TATGTCCGGAAGCGAACCTGGTGAGATGGTGATGTTGGTCGTTTCGGCACAATCAAAAATATTTATAAAAGGGATGGAAAGATACGAATACGAATTAAAATACCTAAGTATCGTGACAACTATTGATCTCTCGGATATTTTTCTAAGAGATGATGAATTTGAAAAACGCGTTTTTGTTTTTGTTTTATGCTTAGTTATCACTTGTTTTTGGATTGTTTTTAGAATTTTATAACACTAACTAAAAGGGAATCAACGGGAAAACATATCTAAAAAATAACTAAGGGAAAATAATATAAGGGAAACTAAATATATATGATACGGAGAATACTTGCTTAGATATGATGGTTCTTTGTTGTGACTTTTAAGATTTAGTCGATAATTATAATATCCGTTATATTGTATTTGAGAGGTGCTCAACTCCAATATAAATGGATATATATAACAATTGAGTATTTTAAATGGTTTGATTTTAAAATAATAATTTTAGAAAATTTATCCACACTGGTAGTGTTTTTAAAGTTATCCCTTTTTCCGTTCGTACCTGCATCTCGTCTTCCACCTCCGGACTTAACAATGAATAAGCTTCCGCCGAGGTATATTGGTATATATATGGAACAACTTGAGCAAGGGGGTTACGGATTCCTTTTTCTACCTTCTTTCTTGTCGTGATCAAACATTTCAGGGTGCACGTGTCTTAGTTGGTGTCGATGGGGATGAATAGAGTGATCTTGTTCGAGATTCATTGTCGGAGTCTGGATATCAATGCTACTGTCTCTTTATTCCAGGTATTTTACAAGTTGTGTAAGCAAGGATATTGGTTTTGATTGGAGAATAAAACCGGTGGTCGTGCGAAGAAATGTTTTAAAGAAGTTACTTCCAGTTTAAAGGGTTGGAAGAAGTAGTTCTTTTTTATAGACCGACGGGCGAAGCCATGCCCTGGAGGCATTTCGACATCGACCTTCGTGATGATTTTCCTACACACTAAAACGAGGATGACGCTAATCATTTGGCTGAGTTCGTTATCCCTCTTCGTCCACCTCCTCGTCATTTATTATATGTGTGCGGCCTAACCACGGCTTGTTAACATCCGAAGCTCTCGTAGTCAATAAAGGATCAGAATGGGCAAGGTAATCAATATGATAGGGGTTGTGTTATTTTCCGATGTTAACCTTTGTGTTCTCTCTTACCTTTGTTTTTTCTTTTTTTCTTTTTGCAGTGATCACCATGGATGCATTTTTTAAACTTCGAGTAATCCCATTCCTGACAGTCAGCGTCCACCACTTCGCATCACCCCGCCTTTGGAAGCAGATCAGTTGATTCCGGAGAAGAGTTTGGCGTAGAGGAACCTTGAAAAGCTAAATCCCAAGATTGTTGTGGCTAGGGAGAAGAAGGATCAACAAAATCTTGTCAAGGCATAAGCTAAACGTGCTAGAGAGGGGAGTTCGGTTACTCCTCACAAAAAAGAGTTCACAAGAACCAAGAGCCTGTCGGTTCAGGATCAGAAAGGACCATTTCCCCCACTCTCCTTCATCATGCCGCTCTGATGAATGTGGGTGAGACTACTATTGCTGTTCTGAATGACACCGCCGGGAATGCTACTGATTTCGAGAAGGAAGTTGTTGATTTGAGTGGTAATACTCGCACGACCACTTCCCCGGTTGCCGTTAATCAGCCTTTGCCTCATCCCTAGCACAACAATACCTAGGAGAATGTGGTATTCTCTGATGGTATGTTATCTTACTCCCCTTTACTTGTATGCCTGTTTTGTGGGTAGCTTCTATTAACTGTCTTTTCTTATGCAGCTCATTCATTTCACTCTACTCACCATGAAGATACCAAAGAGGATGTCATCGACCATCAGTTTGTGCCGAACTGGAGGCTTTGTGCTGATCTATGTATTTGTACGTTCAGAGCCTACAAAGAGTTGGTTTCTCACTTGGCCACTCCTGCTGAAGAGAAGTTTTGGGGCAGCTTATCGAATGTTGAGGTGGTAAGCCGTGTTTACCAATCGTTGGGTCACTGTGTCCTATCACAAGGCAAGCTTCTAAAAAGGCACGAATAACTAAATCATGATTATGTGGATATGTACAATCATAGTGATGCTCATCTAGTGGAGTTGGATTGTTTGAGGACGATGCATGCTAACAATGGGTTGTCAAAGAAGTTTACTTTGCTGGAAAATGTTAATTTGACGTGTTCGGAAAGGGAGAGAGAGTTAATGGACGGGTTGAAGGATATGGAGAAAGAGAGGGATGGCGGGAGGCAGACCACCTCAGAGCAGGTTGAGAGAATCAGGAGCTTGGAAGAGATTCTTGAACCCAAGTCTAAATAATTAGTTGATGCCGAGGAGCGAGTGAAAGTGTTAGAGGGTGAAAAGGTCGCTCTGGTAGCAGAGCTGGCTCAGGCAGAGATGGATACTGTGGTAAGGACTCTTTATATGAGTGTGGAATATCAGAAGAGCCTGGCCACTCCCGTTAGCCTATGCTTCACCGCCGGTTGGTTAGGTGGTTTGAGTCTAGGTATAAATGAAGAGCAAATTTCTACTGTGTTGTCTGAAACCAAGGACTTGGATATCGAGGGTTCAAAGACGTAGGAGGCCAAGCATCGTGAGCTCTTTACCATGCAATACCCTTACATTCAGAAAGTTGTCGATTCCTACCGACTTCAGGTGGATGCTTTGATGAAGGTTTCACCTGATATTCCTCCTTCTGCCACCGAAGATAGGGCTGGGCCCTCCACAACAGATGACACCGGTGATGCTGCTTAGCGGTCTCTTCTAAAGATTCAGATGACCGGGACTGTTACTGGCGCTACTTTCGGGACCATCACTTGACCTATTTTTTACTTTTGTTTTAGATCATGATGTATTTTGGGACTATGTATTCTAGCTTCTATCGAATGATGTAATCTAATATATTAATGAACGGATGATGTTTTTTATGTTGCTTATATGTGTGTTTTGTATTTACGTTATTGATAGCTAATTTTCCCTACCTTCTGATGAAAGTTTCCCCTTACCCTTAGACTTGTGGAAATAAGTGGGCGTTGACTACGTATTTGTTTGCCTAATAACTGTACCGTGACAGAGACTCGGGTCATAAAGTGACGGGCACTTTAAAACGTGATTGTAAGTTCGTCCGGTGACTATCATTTGTATGTCCTTACGGGAATTTTAACTTCTTGGTGAAGGTTCTTCCCTAGTTAATTAGACTTAGGGGAATTAAGTGGACATTAACTACATGGAGTCACATATTTGTTTGTCCGGTGACCGTCCTGTGACAGACACTCGGGTCGCGAAGTGATGGACACTTCTTTTAAACATCTGGTCATTACCCTGGGATGCAGCCTTTCGGTGAAGGCTCTTCCCTAGTTAATGAGACTTAGGGGAATTTAGGTAGACATTGACTACTCGTGAGTCACGTATTAGTTTTTCTGGTAACCGTCTTGTGCGGGCACACGGGTCACAAAGTAACAGACACTTCTTTTAGACATTGACTACACATTTCCCCGTAGGTAGCTAGCCAACTGGAGGAGTCACGTATTTTTTTGCCTAAGAACAAGTATTCTGGAAAATTGTGCCTCTCTCCAATACGAAGAGGGATCATAATTCACTGATAATCAAAATAACAAGAGTTTACATGAAACAATTTTGAAGGTTGATCGCATGCCATGTGCGAGGGACCTCCCGATCATTCATAGTACAAAGCTTGTAGGAACCATTGTCGTGTGCTTCGACTACCCGATATGATCCTTCCCAGTTCAGGCCTAACTTTCCCTGGTTTTCCACTCGACTGGCCTTATTCCTTCGATACACAAAGTCTCCGACCCTGAAGGATACGAGCCGGACCCGCTTGTTGTAATTTTGCCCCACCTTCTTTTTGTACTACGCTTTTCGAATTGCTGTTGTCTCTCTTCTTTCTTGAATGAGATCAAGGTTTAGACGCATCTCTTCTTCATTTTATGCTTCATTAAACTAGATGGTACGGTAAGTTGGCATGCCTATCTCAGCCGGAATAACTGCTTCACTCCTATATGTCAAACTGAACAGAGTTTCGCCATTGCTTGTTTTCAGCATGGTCCAGTAAGCCAATAAGATGTTAGGTAGTTCGTCTACCCATCCTACTCTTTATCTACCCAATCTTGCTTTGAGACCATGCATTAGGGACTTATTGGCTCTTTCTACCAGGCTGTTGGCTTTGCTTAATCTTCCACTTTTCACACCAACTCTTAAATGGATCATTCACTAACTGGGTTCCGTTATCAGTCACAATCACTTTTAGGAGTCCGAACCTACATACGATGTTCTCCCAGACAAACTTCTAAACCTCTTTGCCTAAAATAGTCAATCGCTACAATGATGAACTTAATCTTATCGGGGCCTTCCAGAAGAGGTCCTAAGATATCAAGGCCCTGCTCGTAGAAAGGCCATGGAGACATGATGGATGTTAAACGTGTCTTCGAAAGTCTGGTACTAGAGCATGTATTTGGCATGAATCACATTTGTCTACCTCCTCATTAGCATCCTGGTGCATGGTCGGCTAATAGTACCCCTGCCTTATGATTCTTTCCATGACCGACCGTGCTCCGGCATGCATTCCGCATGCCCCTCATAAACTTCTCGTATTATGTAGTTTTCTTGAAGCGGTCCGACACATCTTAACATTGGAGACAAGTATGAATTTTTAAACAGTACTCCTTCTTCCATAACATACTGATTTGTCTTCATCTGGAGAATTCTAGCCTTGTTCTCATCCGTTGGCCAGACCCCTTCTTCTAAGCATTTTATAATTGGAGTCATCCAGTTATCTTCTTCCTCCTCGACAATCGTGTTAACTTCTTGAGTGTCAACCGGCCTTGTATTCAAAACTTCTACTAACACTTCCTTTGTTAGATGGTTAAAAGCGACCAAAGCCAACTTGCTCAACACGCTCGCCTTCTGATTTTGATTCTGGGGGATATTTTTTATTGAATTTTTTTTTAAAAGAGTTGCGTGTTCTTTTGCTTTGGTCAGGTACTTTGGCATCCCCTCACTGCTTGCCATAAACTCGTCGTTTAGTTGGCAAGCTACCAGATTCGAGTCTACCTTTACCTTCAGTGCTTGCACCTTCATCTTGCGCGCTATCCAGAGCCCGGCTAATAATGCCTCATATTATGCCTCATTTATGGTACTCGGGAAGGTTAGCCGGATGGCGTAGGTATTCACCATACCAGTTGGATCAATCAGGACGAGACCCGCTCTTTGATGCTTCATTCATATAAAAGGTCCATTCTTTGAGGCTTTCCTTGTCTGTCAAACTGTATATTTCTAGATGTTTGGTTTTGACCAAAACTTCATTTATGAAATCTGCTAGTACCTGGCCTTTGATGGCATTTCGAGGGACATGCATGATGTTGTAAGCTCCTAGCTCGACATCGTACTTGACCAATTTTCCGAACACTTCAGGTTTGTTGAGTATTTGCTTGATGGGTTGGTCCGTGATTACCCTGAACGGATGAGCCTCAAAATACCTGCGTAACCTTTGGGACAGGTGAAGTAAACATAATGCCAATTTCTCCAAGGGAGCATAATTTCACTCAACTTCGTGAAGTGTTCGGCTGACATACCGGATGGGTGTTTGCTTCCCTTCTCGATCAACCATGAGAACTCCACTTACTGCGTACTTAGACGCGACGAGATACACATAGAATGTTTCCTTCGGTACCAGAGTAGTCAGTGTTGGAAGCTCAATGATCAACCTCTTCATCTCTTGGAATGCACGCTATACGTCCTTTGTCCATCAGTAATCGTCCTTATTCTCCTTTGTGACGTTCTTTAGTGTTTTGAAGAATGGTAGGGCTCGCTCTGCGGATCTGGAAAGGAATTGGTTTAACATTGATAGCTTCCCACTTAAACTTTGCATCTCCTTTAAGGTTTTTGGTGATTGTATATCAGCCACTGCCTTTGTCTTCTTAGGGTTAGCTCTGATCCCTTTTGAAGCTACCATGTAACCTAGAAATTTTCCCTCCTTTACACCGAATGAACACTTCTTTGGATTTAACTTCATGTTGACCTTCCGGAGGTTGTCAAAGGTTTCTACTATGTCCACTATCATATCCTGTTCCGTCTTGCTTTTGATGACCATGTCGTCTACATATGCTTCTAAGTTTCGACCCATTTGTGTTTGGAAAGCCGAATCCACCAACCTTTGGTATGTGGCACCAACGTTTTTTAGCCCGAACAGCATCTTAGTGTAACAATAGGTTCCTTGGTCAGTGTAGAAGATTGTCTTTTCTTTGTCTTCTTTCGATATTTGAATCTGATGGTATCTTTTGTAGGCGTCAAGGAAACACTTATAGGGGAACCCCATTACCGACTGAATCAACATATCGATCTCCGACAGCGGATAATAGTCTTTTGGACATGCCAAATTGACGTTCTTGAAATCAATGCACATTCTCCACGTGTCGTCTACCTTCTTCACTAGGTTAGAGATCCATGTTGGATATCGAACCGGCCTTACAATACCAGCCTTGACCCTTACCTCAACTTCTTTCACTACCGCCTTGCTTTTTTCCGAACCTAAAACTCTTCGAATCTGCGCCACCGGAGTGATGCTCAGGTTTACATTCAAGGAATGTTGAATAATCCGTCTAGGGACTTCGGTCATGTCTGAAGGCTGCCATGCGAACACATATGTGTTGTTCCTCATAAGTTTATCAATTGGAGTCGACATTCTGGAGAAAATTGTGTGCCGATAGTGGCCCTCTGCTCCGGGAAAGCTGGATTGACCAAGATGTCTTCCTCCGAGAGCTTCTTCTCGTCTTTCAATACTTCCTTGTCAGTTTTTTCTTCTGGAACAACCTGTTTTTCTTCCAGACGACGACATTCAAATACCGCAACCGTTCGGGCGACCAGTGTAGCAATCCCTCTAGGAGTGGGAAACTTCATCATTGCATGAGTTGTGGACGAGATTTCCCAGAGCTCCCTCATTCAAGTACGTCCTAAGATGATGTTGTAGGGAGACGACGCTCTTACTAGCGTGAACTTCATCATAGTCCTCCGACATAGGCATTCACTTCCGAATATTACCTCTAACTCAATCTTGCCCATTGGAATCAACTGTTCTCCGAAAAACCCCACCAATTCCATCTGGGTTAGATTTAAACGAGACTTGATTTCATGTGACAACCGGTAACTTTTCCTGGGTTAAGTATTATAAAATATTATGGTTAGATATCGGAGTCTTTTGATTTTGTTAGTTTTCTTGGAAAAGTTAAAAAGTTGACTTTGGTTGACTTATTTTGCGTAAAACAGTTATGGTTTAACTGGGTGTTGAGAGAGTTTTGAGTCCCGTAAGTGAATCACTTTTGATTCATCTTTTTGTATTGGGGTGATTATGTTGTCATTTTAATGCGTTCCGGGAAGTTTTCCCGTGTTCTGCGAGAATCGTCACGCAGCGCGTACCGGCACGACAGTTAATTTAAAAACGGGTTTAATAATCATGGGTGAATTTAACAAACTTATTTAATAAGTAATTTCGTAATTTGAAGTAACGTGGTCTAAGAACGTAAATCGTGGAGGTGTAAATTAAAAGTTATCAAAAAACGGGCGTTTTCGTGAAATTTGAGTTAAGTGCGTATCGGTCGTAAAAGTGACATATGTGAATGAACTCTAAAGTGATAAGAGGTATTTTTGAAGTTGAGGAACTTTTAAACTTGTGAGAAATGTTTTGGTTTGATTTGAAGTAATTTCGTGTTTTGGTCCCGACACGTCCATAAAATGTCCAAAATGAATTTTGGAGAGTTTAAGTTGGAAATATGTCGTGGAAATATGTCGTGTAAATAACCTAGGTTAGTGGAAAAATGTCTTTAAGATCAATAAAAATACTACGGAACTTCGTAAAATATGTTAAAGTCAAAGTTTTTGAGTTTTACGCGAACCTGACACGAAAAGAAGCCATCTCGAGCCCCTAGGATTCTTAGGTCGGATATGGGACAAAGAGGGGAACACCAAGGCATTTTTTAGCACTTTGGTCCTTGCATGGTACAGGTACATTTTGTTTTAACATCAAACATGCATTACATACACCATTTCAAAATCAAACAACAAAAAATTATCTCTCTTTTTCTCTCTAAATCGGACGCAAGCCACCAAGCCAAGAAACATAAATTTTGAAGATTTAGCAAGAACACGGGGTTAAGAAACACTATCGGGTTGATATTTAGTAGTCCTGGGCTACGTTTGGGTCATCCTTCTCGCTTTTCAAAACCCTAAATTGTAAGTTGTCTAAATTTTATTTAAGTTGTACTTTTGTGCTTCTTATGGTGTCTAAATGATAGTTGTACAAGTTGATCGTCGTGAAAATCGAAACTTAAAAACAAAACGTATGATTTAAAAGGGTGTTTGTTTGCGTCGGATACAAAAAGAAAGGAACAAGGAATGGTCACTTTTAAATTATGGTTGTGGTGGTAAATTTATTTTAAGTCAAGGGCTTATTTAGGGCTTATTTTGAAAGTAGCTTAAAATTTTAGCTTATGAAAAGCCTATTTGGTTTCAGGTTGCTTTGGTTCGGGCTCGGCCCAACCGCGGTTAGAAAAGAGGGTGTTGGGCTCGGCCCAATACCACTTTATTTTTTTGGTTTGGGCTTTGTCTTGGTCTCGGTTCGACAAGGAGGAAGGGCTCGGCCCATTCGATTTCGGCTTATTTTTGGGCTTATGTGCTTCAGCTCATTTTCATGAGCTTAAAGCTCATAATTTTTTCCTTATAAGCTCATAGCTTATTCGACCTATAGCTTATAGCTCCGGTATATTTGGTTGGCTTATGTTTGTTCGGCTCATATGGAGCTTATAGCTTATTATGGTTTTTGGCTTATAATAAGCATATAGCTTATTAGGGTTTTGGCTTATTTGATGATGGCTTATAGCTTAATTTGGCATTCGACTTATATATTAGCTTATAGCTTAATTAAGTTTCGGCTTATTTTAGTGGCTTAGTTAAGCCACGCCTTATATTAGTTTCGGGCTAATGGCTTATTTTATTTTTATTTTTGGATCTTATTGAGGACTTATATAAAGGTTGTGAACTTTGTTTAATTATCAGGCTAGATTTAAAACGTTAATGGACTTTAAGGCCCAATAACATGTAAATGGACTTATGGACTCAAATTGGATTTAAAAGTGGCAAGTTGAACTTAATAAGAGTTAATGGACTAACATCGGACTTTTGGGCCCAATAAAGGAAATTTTAATAGTAGGCGTACCAAACGGATGGATTAGTTAACGAATAGTTACGGAAGTGGAAAAACGATAAATATGGTCGATTTTAGCCAAACATGAATGAACGTTTTGAAAATATGACTCTTTGGCATTTTGTCGGGATTTTGGAAAAATTGTGAAAGTATAGAAATATAAGGTTTGAAAAACCTTAGAAACCTTTTCAAACAAGCAGGTCATGTCGAAACTTTGTGAAAAATGTCACACTTAGAAATTTATGTGGAATAATTATTTTGTGTCGATTCAACTAAAGGACAATGGACTACTTTTGTAAACGTTAAGTGTTAAGAATTAAACGATTAAATGTGGATGTACTAAGATGATAACATTTTATAATTACCCCGTTTAGCCCGATAAAGAGACGAAAATAATAAAATATTATTATTTTATTATTATATATATATATATATTTAAATATATATACTTTAATGACACGGAGATGTTTATTCGTGTATTTTTGACCTTTGAATTCCTACTTATTTCTCGTCGGATTCTCTTGGACCGTTTGGGTTAGTTGTTTCGTTTTTAGTTGATTGGTTATGTTCTGAGTATTCTGTGTCGATGTCGCACTTAGCCCAAGTGTATTGAGTTGTTTTACTTAAGTACCACACAACCATAATACAAATAAAAGGTTTTATAATAAGAATAAAGGTTGGTAATGGGAATAAGAGTTTTGAAATAAGGATAAAGGTTTTTGTGAAGAGAACGAGGATTTTGTGTGAGTAGAGAGGAACGCTTGTACAATAAGACAATTTTGTACAAAATGTTAATAAGGTGAAATGAATGTTAGGCCGTGGCTGGGTACCGTTGTGCGTTGTAGAGATTATTTGGTGCGTTGTAAAGATTATTTGGTGCCTTGAGTAGATATTGTTTGGTTCTTTGTGTAGAGATTATATGTGCGGTTATTATCATCTATTGAGGTGAGTTCTCGTAGCCCTACTTTTTAAATCTTTTTTGTTGGGGGAAAATGATACTCAAATATGTTTTGAACTATTTTTCTAAACTGTGTGAAACGTGGTTTTGTTTTTGGGATAATTTATGTGTTTATGACTGCTATGTGAATGATATGTGTTGGTACGATATTCTGTGTGGTTCTTCGCCTTAAATATAGCTCCAGCTGGTAGGCTTTAGGTGCGGTATGTCATTCGGGGTTGCGACCCTAAGAGCGTTGGTACACGCTGGTGATAAGACTAGCGAGGATGCTAGGTCTTAGTACATGATTATCGGGGATGCTAAGTCATGGGTTTGTGATTGTTCTGCATTTATTCACTGTCATATAGCACAATTGTCCAACTGTTTGAGATATTGGCACAACGACCGGGTTTTCTCCAAACCTACGAGCTCACCAACATTAATGTTGACGTTTTCGAGTATCATTTTCAGGTGTGTTTTGATAAAGGTAATTGGATGGTATTGGAGATTAAAGATGTGCACCATTGGGGATTTGGGATTTAAGACCGAGGTCTTATTTATAAGGATTGAAACATGAAACCTTGAAATTTGGATTTTTTGTAAAACTTCGGATGGTATGATCTTGTATCTTGTGCAATGTAAATCATTATGTCGCATTCCCGTGTTTCCGCCGCTGACAGGGTGTGACATTGTCGAGGGTAAATTGTCGAAACAATGCTCAAACATTACTTGCACAGCGGCACCTTGATCCACAAAAACCCTTCGAACCAAATAACCTTCCACATCAGCTTCTACAATTAATGGTTAATCCGATACATCGTCAGCTGAGATTGAGGGGAAAGTTATTGGTGCATTCATCCAACTTCCCCCTTGATTTCCCTGTCACTTACGTTTCCGGCTATTCCTCCTCATCTGTATCATGTTGATTATCTTGCCCTGGCGACTATTGTTTCTTGTTTGTCTCGCTCTTGTGTTCCCTCTTTGCCTTACGTCTTTGACTAAATGACCCAGCTTTCTAGATTCTAACGTTGCTTCTAACTGTTTCTTCAGCTGGTAACAATCATTGGTGTAATGCCCTTTTTCCCCGTGGTAGTCACAGTATCTGTCGAGGTTTTCTTTCTTCGTGTTTCGCTCATCGGAAGGGGGCATGGGGGTAGCTGCAGTTGAAGCTCAATGGCCAGTATCTCCTTTGGCCGTTTGGTAAGAGAATCCAAGCTGAGATGGTTAACTTCTTGTCTTCGGTTGCCATACCTCCGGTTGCATGCTCGAGGGGAAACATACGGCTGATAATGATCCCTGCGATTGAAATTATTATAATTATACATCCTTTGGTGTCCACCTTCGTATGCCATACGGGGTAGACGCTTTCCCCTGTATGATGACCCCTGCCCCTTCTCTGAATGTTCTCCCTTTGGCAGTTCTGTGCTTTTGTAAGCTTCCTCTGACTTGATAAAGTCATCTACCCTTCTCACCATTTTGGTCACTGTCCCGGGGACTTGATCAGAGAACCGCCTGGCTAATTCGGGACAGTTAGAGTTACACATGAACACTGATATTTGCATTACCTCTGGGACGTCCAGTGTGTAACTCATTTCTTCAGTCCATCGTTCCTTGAAATCAGGAAACGTCTCATTGGCCCTTCGGATAATTCTTGAGACTTCTGTTAGGTCTTTGCAACACTTCCTTTTTAACGCAAATCTCTCTATAAAATTCCCCTGGAGGTCTGCCTAGTATTCCACGCAACCGTTCGGTTGCCGGTCGAACCAACCCCGTGTCGGGCCGTCTAAAGTTTGCTGAAACCGAAGATCGTTCATTATGTTGTTCAACGAGGGCCTTGAGCGTGGACATATGGTCTAGTATTTGGTCTTGCAAACTTGGTAAATCATTGGTGTTGTCATTGCTTGTGGTAACTCGATTCACCAGGGTGACCGGATCAGGAGTAGGTACTGTCATTCGTCTTGGCAGTTCGGAAATTAGGCCTCACGGATGGCGCCAATTTGTTGAAGTAAAAATCTTTCTTGTTGACTTTCGGGCTCTTCGTTGATCCCTTCAGTCTTTTATGGTCGGATAGTCCTATACACAAGAAACAACACGCGTTAGTCTCGCCCCAGGTGTGACCCCAGGACCAAGCTCCGACGTGAGAATAAGCGGGTGATATATGTGAAAAGTATTAGTAAATGCTACAGTGTCAGAGAATTGAATGCCTTGTAATGAATGCCTTTGGGGTGGGTATTTATACCACCCGGAGATGTGCCTGATGATGACGTTGCGAGCCATTGACCTGACACCTGACGTACGGCTGACAGGTGGGGTCTTGTTGGTTGAGTGTTTTCGAGATGCTTAGGGCAGCATGTCAGGCGGGATGTTTGGTATTGGCCTTTAGGATCAAGACAATACATGTTAGACACAGTCTTTATCCGTGTCATCTTCTAGTTATGTCAAGTCGCTATCTGATCATGTCTTGATGTGGGTCCGATCAATTTCTCCGGCTATGGTACTGTTTGGCACATGGTGTCTGGCACATACGCGAACAACGTACCATACTGATTGCTAGGGCTGAGCAATGGGCCAAACCCGAACCGAACCGACCAAATCGACCCAAACCGAAAACCAATTTTGAGAAAAACGTAAACTGAGAATTAGACTGAAGTTAACTAGCGAAACCGAAACCAAAACCGAACCGAACCAA
>BQNB010165664.1:0-12355 GCA_026074375.1 Tanacetum coccineum | reverse complement strand
GGTAAACCTCATCCAGATGAATTTATAGATTCTTACACATTGTGGAACGGGTCTTTTATATTAAAATTTTGAATGATGAACAAAAGGTGAAGTTGGTAGCTATAAATTTGAAAAAAAAAATGCTTCTATTTGGTGGGAACATGTTAAGAAACAACGTATTAAGGAAGGGAAACCCAAGATAGCGAGTTGGTGCAAGATGAAAAAGAAATTGATGGCTAAATTTCTTCCGGTTCACTATAAACAAGAAGCATATATTGGATACCATAATTTTAGACAAGGAAGTAGTATGTCGGTTGAAGATTTTGCCGGTGAATTTGATCGATTATGAATGCGTTGTGATGTGGATGAGGAAGAAGAATAGACGGTGGCTCGGTATTTAGCATGTTTAAGAAATTTTTAATGTTGTCCACCTCCAACAGTTTTGGTCCTATAACAATGTTTGTCGATTGGCCTTAAAGGTAGAATCACAATTGAAGAAAAAGACCAGTAACTCACAATTCAATAGGCGTTTTACGGGGACTGAAAACGGTAAGCGTGTGGTTTGACCAAACCCAATTCGAAACTCAAGTACTTGTGTAACTCATAATCCGAATCTGTTTCAAAACCAAAATTCCAACCCAAGTTCTAGCAGGGGAGGGATGACAAACAGTCAACGGTGTTACAAGTGTCAAGGTCTTGGTCGCTTCGCAGCCGACTACCCCAACCGTCAAATTGTTACCTTATTAGAAGAGGATTTGGGACCCATATTTGATGACAATAGGGAAGTTATCGAAGAGAACCATTCTGATCATGAGGAGATCACTTATGCTGATTGTGGGGAAATGTTAGTGGTAAGGCAAGCTTTAAGTAGTGTGACAAATGAAGATGAATTATGGTTGAGGCATAACATATTCTATACCAAGTGCACATGTGAAGGCAAGGTATGTAATGTAATCATAGATGGGGATAGCTGTGAAAATGTAATTTCTGCTACAATGGTTGACAAGTTATGTTTGGAGATTAACAGACTTCACAGGTTTGTATAATTCTTCAAGTCCAGGGTTCGGTATGAATGGAACAAAGACAGAAAGTATTTTGTAACAGAATTGATTGCTTGATCTATTACAATGATTGAGTACACATATATATAGTTGTTCAACGGGTGCCACTTGAACCATTGTGATGGTTCGGTCAGCGGTTACTAGCGGTTGGTGGCGGTTGGTTACAGTCAACCAACACAACCCTTCATATTTACAGGTTCTTACCCAAACTATTCTATTTTACATATTTCACACTAAAGTTTGTTTTCTTCTAATGTCGAGATTAACCCAACAAGTTAAGTTTGAAAACCAAAGAACATTCCCAATCGTACAAGTTATCATGGTTCAGGAAGGGTAATGAAGTGAATGTATCTAACAGGTGTCTAGTGAAATTTTTAATTGGAAAGAAATATTATGATGAAGTGTGGTGTGACGTGTAGACTACTTAATGTCTTGTATGTTAAAATACTTTAGTTTGTTTTAGTTATTTGTTATGGGTCGAAATTTGAAAAACGGCTGTGTGTTGGGTTAAACCCATACCCAAACAGCCCGTTTAGTATAGACAGTTATTAACAATTATATAGACAGTTATTATCAGTTTGATATTAGGAATCGACAACATGTGTCAGATAAGGGTCGTGTCGAATGTCACTCATGCTATATATGGTTGTTTTAGAGTCGTTGTTAAAAACAACCTATCATCACTCATTATCTATACAGATTTGTTGCAACAATAGTTTCTCTATTAAAACATGTTTCTCGATACACCCGGCACACAGACATAATGGTAGTTTATAATCGCATACCTGTCTCAAAGGATTGGCTTCAATCCACAAAACCTGTCGCATTCTAGGTCACTACAGTGGTCATCAGAAGCTCCAACGGTTTACAAACCTTGGGAGGCAGAAACCAATCCGAATATTTAGAAGATTATGAGATGCGGTATTCACTCAGATGATGGAACCACAGACATGTGCCCAAAAGCAGTCAAAGGAAGAATATATTTATCCCTGAGGGAAAACCATGTTAAAAGAAAGAAATTGAAAGAGAGTGAAGTCATTTAGGCCTCGAATGCGTATGCGGCAGGTTCAAGAGGAAGAATCATAGAACAGCACAAGGAAAGAAAATAGGGCAAGATGTTTTATTGTAAGAAACGGGGAACACATGCTTTGGAAGTTGCCCCACATAAAGGAATAAAGAAGTAGTGGGTGAAGATGTCTCTACAAAACAGCGAGACTCACTTTATGATGGAAAGGCTCAAGTACCCCGAACGGAGTAATGTAAAGACGGATTACATGGTGGAAGGATCGGATGAACAAAATTGGGACAAGATTTGGTATGTGGGTAGTGCGTACAAGAGGCATATGTCACCAACAAAATCGTTATTCAAAAGATTGAAGGACAACTTCAGGATGTTAGACATAGAAGAAGATGAAAGAAAGTTTATATTTTCTTATGGAGTCGGTGAAGCAGGGGAAACAAAAGGTTTGGAAAAACTTGGTAATTACCAAATGTGTACTATACGTCGGAAATCACTTGAATGTTTGAGTATGGATCAATTGAAAAATCTAGGGTATGTTGTGTCATGATGAGCGAAAACAAAATGCGGCCTAAGATACATGTTTGATGATGAAGAACGGACTGGTGGTATGCTCAAGGGCGATAGTGCGAAATGATATATGAAAATTCAGAAAGTATGATTTGCAAAGCATAACCTAATTTTTTTATGAATTAACTTTCAATCGCTATCGTGGGTGTGAAGATTGTGTTCATTGATTACTAAGGGATTGATAGAACTCAAGAATTGGACATATGATTAAGGATCAAGATTACATAGACGATGATTACACGTGAGCTTGCAATGGTTCGCTTTAGCTATGAAGGTAAACTCATTTCCTAGGTTTTATATCTTTCTTCTTGATTTAAATAAGATAGATAAGTTGTGGGGCTGTTGGGGTGTATGTTGTGGCTTTGATAGAGTTTATTTGGTTGTGTTGTTGAGTGTGTTTTGCGTGTATTTTGATTATTTGTGATGTTTATTTTGTGGGGTTGTGGGGTGTTTTTCTTTGTATGAGTTTGTTTTCGTGCTTTCGTGTTTTTGAGATGTTAATGTGGGATGTTTGGTTTTTGTGTGTTTGTCTGTATATTTGCGGGGGGTGTTTTTGATTGTTGTGTTGGTGTTGTTTGGTTTTAGGTTTTGTTCTTTTGTAATGTTGTAGTGTGGGTGTTTTGGTCTATACGGCGGTGTTGTTGCGTGGGTGTTGGGTGATATGTTGTGGCATAGTGTTTTTTTTTTTTTGATTGATTGTTGTGTGTAGATGTATTGTTTTGGGTGGGTTGTTTGTTGTTTGTTAATTTGTTTGGTGTTATTTTATATGTGTTGTTATTTTGTATGTGGGTTTTTAGGGTGTAATTTATTTGTTTGATTGGTAATATGGTCGGTTGATATTTGTGGTTGTGTTGTTAGTGGTGTTTTGGAGTGGTTGTTTATTGTATGTTGTTAGTTCTGTAGCTTTGTAGGGGTGTTATTTATTTGTTTTTGTTGTTTTTGTTTTTGTATGTAGTTTCTTGTGGTGATCCTTTCGGGGGTGGTTTATGTTTACTGCTGTGTGTGTCTTTTTGTATTTTTGGGTGTTGCCTTGGATGTTTTGTTCTGTTTTATCGCTGTTGTA
Source organism: Tanacetum coccineum (assembly GCA_026074375.1). Lineage (NCBI taxonomy): Eukaryota > Viridiplantae > Streptophyta > Magnoliopsida > Asterales > Asteraceae > Tanacetum > Tanacetum coccineum. The sequence goes on along the minus strand of BQNB010165664.1, from coordinate 8,664 downwards.
TCTTTGTTGGTGTTGGTATTGTATTTTTGATGTGGTTAATGGTGCTTTGTGGTCGTGGTTTGTTGGTTGTGGGGTTCGTTGTTTTATGTGGATTGTTTTTGTATGTTTAGTGTTGTTTTGGGGATTGTTTTATCTGTGACGGTTGTGTTGTAGTGTGGTTTGACTTTTGGTTTTGTTGTAGGTGTTTTTGTTTGTTTTTGGGGTTTTGGGTGGGATTGTTGTTTTTGTAGGTGTTTTGTTTGTTGTTTTGTTTGTTGAATGTGGTGGTCTGGTATTGTGTTTCGAGATTGTGAATTTTGTATTCTGTTGTGATGTGTTTGTGTCTGTCTGTTGGCTGGATTATAGTTTGCTGGTGTTCTGTTTTGCCTCGTTGGATTGGGAGAGGTTTGTATATGTTTGGTTGTTGTTTTTTTTGTGTTTAGGGTTGTAGTTTTGGGTATCGTCATTGTTGTGTTTGTGTGTTGGTTTTTTTGATTTGTTGTGTTATTGATGTTTTGTTGTTTTTGTGTATGTTTTCTGGTTCTTGATTTTTGTTATGGTGGAGGTGTTTGGTTACATGTTAGTATAATATGTTTTTGATTCATATTTAGTGATGTTTGTGTTGGTGTGTTTTTGTGTTTTGTGCTTGTTGGTGTTGATGTTGGGTGTGTTTGAGTTGTGTTTTCGTAGCATTTATCGATGGTTGTTTGTTTTTTTTGGTTTCTTAGATTGTGTTGCTTCTTGTTGACATTATTGGTCGGGGTGAGGTTGTGTATTGTTTTGTTTTGGTGTTTGGTGTGTTTTTGTTTGTTTGTATAAGGTTTTGGCTTTGATGTGGTTTCGTTATTGATGTTATTGTCAGTTAGATAGTGAGTTGTAATAACGTCTTGTGTGCTTGGTGTTTATAGTTGTATGGGTTGTTGATGTGATTGGGTGGTGCAAGTGTTTAGGGGTTGTTGTTTCTGGGCTGTGTGTGAAGCTATAGTGATTGTTATGGTTTGATGTAATATAAGAATTGGGAAGTGTTGGGAAAGAAATTCATGGAGATGCTAGAATGGTTTTACTTGGGATATTTAGGACAGGATGTGCTAGGAGATTTACCACCCGTTATCGGGGTGATAAAAGTAGATTTGTTGGGTTTATACAAGTTTGTGGATGACTTGGGTGGATATATGAGTGTTTCATTGAACAATAAATGGAACGTGATTAGCGCAAGTTCCTTAGGATTGGCACAAGCGAATCTAGAGAATTAAAGCGTCGAATAGTTCAGGAATGTTAAAAGGAGTACATAGGCAGTGGTAAAAGTATTAACTTTAAGGAAGCACAAAAGATCGAAGCATGGAAGGCGGGAGAATATATGGTTCGGTCTACTAGCAGTAGGAAACTGCTTGGAAAAGGGAACCACAGGCGTTGCAGGGATGAGAAGTGTTGGAAATAGTGGAATACGCTGGAAGATGGAAAATCCAAAGAAAACTTGCTTCAAGTTGTTGTCAAGGATTATGAATAGCAACTCCGGAGGTAACAGAAACAAGGTTTTATGGAAGGATTACACCACTCACAGTAGTGATGACTTCATTGTCATATTTCTGAAGTATAGAAATCAAGAACACATGGATGCTTCTTATACAGTTCACGGATATTGGAGGAGGCATGTAGAATCTACTTTATGTTTGTATGTTAAAAATTCTTTATTTGTTTTAGTTAGTATTATATTGCGGTCAAATCTTGATAAAAACGGCTGTGTGTTGGGTTAAAACCATACCCTAACAGACGTTTAGTTTTAGACAGTTATTAACAGTTGATATTAGGAATCGACACATTGGTTAGAAAAGGGTGTGTCGAATTCACTGGTATATTATGGTTTAGGTTTGAGTCGTTGTAAACACAATCATCAGATCATTATATCAATATGATTGGTTTGCAAGCAATTGTTTCTTCTATTAAACTGTTTCCCAAAACACCCTTGCAACACACATAATGGCTAGTTATTTAATACGCAATACTGTCAAAGGACTTGGCTTAATCCTAAAATACCTGTGATTTTCGGAGGGTTACTAATGACGTGGTTCCCATAGATGCTTGCCATGTTTTGTTAGGCATGCCTTGATAATTCGATTGCAAGACTAAGCATGATGGATTCAAGAACACCTACACTTTCGAGAAAGACATCACTACTATTGTTCTTGTCCTATCTGATCTTAGAAAGGAGATGAAGAACCATTTCTTATCTCGAGCAGAATTTTCAGAAGTAAATGAGACTACTAATGTGTTTGCTATAGCTGTAATGGATTCGAATGATGGTGGTGATGATGTTCCCCATCAGTTGGCACCTATTATTGAAGAGTTTACTAATGTTTTTCCAAATAAGTGCATATGGATTCTCCCACCTAGCTTGGTTTTAGCTGAAGTAAACAAGGCTACTGATGTGTTTGCTTTAGTTGTAATGGAGTCAAATGATGGTGGTGATGATGTTCCCAAACTAGCGTGAACTATTATTGAGACAAGTGCAAGAGGTGCTAAAAAATGGTTCCATCCGAGAGAGTATGAGCCCTTGTGCTGTACCGGTCTTACTAGTTCCTAAGAAAGATGGGTCTTGGCGATGCGTGTTGATAGTCGAGCCGTTAATTAATATAACTATCAAATATAGTTTCCTAATTCCAAGGTTCGATGACCTTCTTGATCAATTACACGGGTTTCAAAGATTAATTTTCGTAGCGGGTACCACCAAATTCGAGTTCGACCTGGTGATGAATGAAAGACAGCGGTTAAGACTCGTGACGACCTATACGAATGGATGGTGATGCCTTTCGGTTTATCCAATGCCCCAAGCACTTTCATGCGACTAATGAATCAAGTATTCCGCTCTTTGATTGGTAAATTTGTCGTTGTTTACTTTGATGATATTTTAGTGTTTAGTCCTACATGAGAGCTCCATCTTCACCATCTTAGGCAGGTTTTTGAGGTTCTACGAGCCTAAAAGATATACACCAACACCAAAAAGTGTCATTTTCTTACTGATAATGTGATCTTTTGGGATATATTATTTCTAATGATGGGGTATTCAAATGGATTGTTGGAAAACATAATCCATTAATCTTTGTTAAGGGCTGCAAGTCGACACCAGGAAAAAGAAACAATGACAGCATGCATTTAACAGGCCCTGAACTCTTTTATAAGGCCCTTTCAGCACTATTATTTTGCACCCAATCACTGAATGCCTAAAAGGAAGCGATGTTTTATTGGGACTCGAAGAGGCTGTTGTAGAGACCTTCGAATCACAAGTTGTGGATTAGAAAGCCATAATCCTTTGGACAGTCATGCTGATTGGTAACTAGCCCTTTTGTATAGTGCAAGGGTTGTGTTTGGGAAAACAGTTTTAATAGAGAACAATGGTTTGCAAACAATCTGTATTGATAATGATGGGTTGATTGTTTTAATGTTTTACTCGTACTGTCGAAACATCCTATATACACAGGTGATTTGGTACACGGGTTCCCTTTCTAACCAATGTGTCAGATTCCTAATATATTGTTAATAAATCATGTCTATACTAAACAGGGTGTTTTGGGTATGGGTTTAACCTCTAACACTCAGCCGTTTTTAAATTTCGACCCACAACCATAATAAGTCTAATACAAACTAAATAGTATTTTAACATACAAGTCTTAAGTGTCTACTTGGTACTCCTAATTTCTTGAATGTAAATAGCTTCAATGGTTCTGATTTCTTTACTCTTCAAGTGATTGACAATGAAGTCAATCATACTTGATGGTGATCCTTCCAAAAATCCTTGTTTTTGTTCTTGTCCGAGTTGCTTTCACTCCTTGAGCGGTCAACTTTGTAGCAGTTCCTCTTTTGCAGTTCCATCTTTCGGCGTATCCACTATGTACATCAGCTTTCCATCCTGCAAACGCCTGTGGTTTCCCTTTTCTCACATGCTAGTTCCACTGCTCTTTAGTACAAACCTCATTTTCTCCCGGCCTTCAGGATTCGATCGCTTTGATGGTCATCTCATTGTATACTATTTACCATGCCTATGTACTCCTTGTAACTATTCCTTGACCGTCTTCTTGATTCTCGTGTCGCCAATTCTAGCAAACCTATCGCTATCTCGTTCCATTTATTGTTCATATGACTAACACTTCTAATATCAACCCAAAGTAATCCACAAACTTGGTATAAACCCAACAAATCGACTTTTATCACCGCCGATAAACGGGGTGGTACAATTCTCCTTAGCACATCCTGTCCTAAATATCCCAAGTAAAAACCAATCGTAGGTCATCTCTTATGATGTTCTTTCCCACACTTCCCAATTCTTAATACACCAAAACTTAATCTATCTTAATAAAATCTAGAAAGATATAAAACTCCTAGGAAAGTGTTTACCTTCATAGCAGTAAAGCATTTACCATTATTTCTATGCTTAAGTAATCATTTGTCTATGTTATCTTGATCACTTTTCTTTCGTCACTCCAACATCTTGTGTTCTTCTAGTTCCCTTTGTATCAATGAATACATTACTTCCACCCGCATCGGTTGATTGTAAAGTTTTCATCAAGGAAATTGGTTATGCTTTGCAATCATATCTTTATAGAATTCTCAGATATCCATTGCTACTATACCCTTGAGCACTCTACCGTCCTTTCTTCTCTCTGACTATCTTACGGCGACATTTGTTGCGCTCATAAGACACAACATACCTTGATTTTCACAACTTGATCACATGTAGAGTCTCTATACTTTCAAGTGATTTCCGACGTATATCAGTACACTTTTGGTATTACCAAGGTTCCAATCCTTTGTTTTCCACACTTGCTTCACCGACTCCATAGATAAATTTAAACTTTCTTTCTTCTTCTTCTATGTCTAACATCCTGAGCTTTGTCCGTCAATCTTTTGAATAACGATTGTATGGTGACATAAATGCCTCTTGTGTCGCACTACCCACATTACCATTATCTTGTCCTAATTTGTTCATCGAATCCTATCCTACCATGTAACTCCGTCTATAAATGTACCCTTTCGGGGTACTCGCGCTCGCTCTGAGACCTTTCATCATAAAGTTCAGGTCTCGTGTTTTGTAGAGAAATCTTACCCCTTTTCTTATTTCTTTTGTTGAGGGAACTTCCAAATCAAGTGTCCCTGTTCTTACAAATAAAACATCGCTTGCCCTCTTTTCTTTCCTTGTGGCGGGGTTATTTTATTTCTTTCGCTCTTGAACGCTGCGGTGCATACGCTTGCGAATTAAATTTGCTTCACTCTCTTTCAATTTTTTCTTATTTTACAATGGAAGTTTTACCCTTCAGAGGGATAATTGCTTCCTTTGGACTGCCTTTTTGGGCCCGATGTCCTGTGGTTTACATTCGTTGAGTGAATCACGGCATCTCATAATTCTTTAATGATTTCGAATTGGTATTTCTCCCCAAGCGTTCTGGAACCTGTTGGCTCTGATTCCATTATAGTGGAGACCTTTCGAATCACAGGTTTTTGGAATTAAGCAATCCTTTGACAGTTAATGCGATTATAACTAGCATTTGTGTGTGCAGGGGTTGGTGTTTGGGAAACAGTTAAATAGACGAAATCACGTGTTGCCATAAAAAAATCTGTATTGATAATGAGTGATGGATTGTTGGTTTCTAGACACGATCTTTGCTCTAACAACCATTTTATACTCTTTTACGTGATATCGACACAATCCATTTTCTACCAATGTGTCGATGAATATAACTGTAAATAATGTTGTATACTTAATATGGGCTGTTTGGGTATGGGTTTAACTCCACAACCACAGCCATTTTCAAATTTTCGGACCCCATAAACAAATAACTAAAACAAACTAGAGAATAGTGATTATTACCTACAAGACATTAAGTAGTTACAACTATGAGGCATCTGAGATGTATAAAAAGAAAGGTTATGGGGTCACGTATTGACAATATTAAAAAGAAAGGTAATTGGGGCTCACGTATTGACACTACCTGATTTTGAGGAGGTTTTTGAGGTCCATTGTGATGCATCAAGGGTGGGAATTAGAGGTGTATTGAGTCAAAAGGGGTGTCGAGTAGCATTTTTTAACAAAAAGTTAAATGAGACCAGGCGGAAATTCTCAACATACGATAAGGAATTTTATGCAATAATCCGCAACCTAGAGTATTGGCCCCACTATCTCATCTCAAAAGAGTTTATTTTGTATTTCGACCATGAAGCTCTAAATAACATCAATGGGCAAAACAAGTTAAAACCAAGACACGCCAAGTGGGTTGAATTCATGCAATCTTATACTTTTTCAATCAAGCACAAGGCTGGAACTTTAAACAAGGTAGCTGATGCATTGAGTCGAAGGCATGCACTATTATCGACCATGCAAGTTCAAACCATTAGGTGTGAAACATTGAAGGAGTTGCATATTGATGATTCTGATTTTGCGGGCATCTGGCAGAAGTCTCAAGATAAACCTTACCCACCATTTACCATTCAAGATGGATTTATTTTTAAAGGTAACAGACTTTGTATACCTAACTGTTCTTTACGGGAATCAATAATAGAGGAGGGTTATGCAGGGGGTTTAGTAGGACACTTTGGAGTGACTAAGACAATGGCTTGGTTAAACGATCATTTTTATAGGCCCAGAATGGAACGAAATATCTCCAGGTTTGTTGAGAGGTGTCGTGTATGTAAGTTGGCTAAGACTCGAAGCATAAATGCAGGTTTATACCAACCGTTGCCTATACCGGTAGCCCCGTGGGTGGATGTAAGTCTCGAATTTGTTTTGGGTTTGCCTCGTACTCAAAGGAATAAGAATTCAATCATGGTGGTAGTAGACAGATTTACAAAAATGGCGCACTTCATTCCTTGCAACAAGAAATGTGATGCATCGAATGTCGCATGTTTGTTCTTGCAAGAGATTGTTCGTTTACATGGAGTACCTAAGAACATTACATCAGACCGTGATGCAAAATTTGTAGGACACTTCTGTCGTACTTTATGGCGCAAGTTGGGGGCGCAACTCCAGTTTAGTTCTTCGCACCACCCACAAACTGATGGGAAGTTGGGCAATTTACTATGAAGTTTAGACGGAGAGAACCCACGACAATGAGATTTGGTGCTACCACAAGCTGAATTTGCGTACAACATATTGCAAAGTCGCCCCACATGCAAGACTCCATTTGAAGTAGTAAACGGTGTCAATCCGATCACTCCACTTGACCTCACACCACTACCCACTACTACACATTTCAGTTCCAGAGGTGAAGAGCATGCTCAACAAGTTCAGCAGATACACGCACAAGTTCAAGCTCGCATTGCAAAACATAACCAAAAGTATAAACAGCTGGCTGATACTCGTCGCAAGAGAGTCGTATGTAAAGAGGGACACTTGGTGTGGATTCGACTTGGGAAGGATCATTTTCCAGCTGGCAGGTTTGGCAAGTTACAACCACGCGCTGAGGGTCCATTTCAGTTGCTCAAAAGAATCAACGATAATGCATATAAATTTGACTTACCTAACACGTATAATGTATCAGCAACATTTAATGTAGCAGATTTGTCCCCTTACATCACTGATACGAAAAGCGGCGAAGAAGAAGAGATTGAGGATGTCGAGCAAGATTCGACTGCGAATCTTTTTCAAGGATGGGAGTATGGTGCACTGGACTAAGGCCAATCAGTTATGTTTATTTGTTAGTTTATCTATTATGTTTAAAAAGTTTTCTTTTTTTATTTTATTACTTTCGCTAAGTATATAAAGCCAAGTAACTAAATGTGAAGGCAGTTTTTTGGTTATTTGATATAAAAAAGATAGAGAAACACTTGTTCTCATCTAAAATTCTCTCTTGAATTGTTCCTGTACACCCCCGAAGTTTGTTGTTGCATTAGTTTTATACTATAGCAAAGAGTGAATTTACGACATTTGATAGATTTTTTGGCGACGTTAAGCGACGTGTAATGAGAAAAAGCGACATAGTTAGCGTCTGGAATAGCGATGGATATGGATTTTTGAGATAGAACTCGCGACAACTAGCGACTCCATGAAGCAAATGAAGATATGTCGCAATGCTTTTTGGGACATCATTTCCGGTAGCTACGAGCGACAAACTTGTTTGTCAATATTGATGACGCTAATTTTTGCGACGTAATTTGATGTGACGCACAATCTGCGACATTTTAACACCGACATGTACCTATCCATTGCAAAATGTGCCGCAATGACAAAATCCATTGTTGATTGAAAATTTGCTTTTGATTTAACAAAAACACAGGTAATATATGAATATACTTTCTATTGATTGATACTTGCAATTCTTTCTTGATGTTAATCTTACAGACACTTGACCATATATTTACAAACAGAAAAGGTATAAGTGAAAGGTTGTGATGGTTCAATCAAACCAACAGATGTGTCATTTCATAATAACTGTCAATAACTAACTATAACTAACTTAACTATAATATAATACATACTAAGTACCCTAACTTTGCGTTTATAACATTATTGGTCCAACAAGAACTACACCTCTCCTCATGTTCGTTATCTCAAATTCCTAGTGATCTAACCACAGTTAGTTTTACGTCTCTTGTGGTCCTAGATCTTTCTGAGAACATCTTCAACAGTTTGTTGCCTGGGTGGATTTTTAGTCTTCATAATTTAGAATCGCTAGACCTTACTCGATGTTTATTTGGTGC
>BQNB010165662.1:0-14194 GCA_026074375.1 Tanacetum coccineum | reverse complement strand
GTGAAATCCGTGAGTAATGATGATAAAATTTACCACATAATTTTGGTCGTGGCTAATATGTGTGAAATTTGCCACAATTTTCCCACGGACGTCTAATCAGCAAGAATAGTGTGAATATTGTCGCAAATCTGTGAGAAATTTTTGACGTATTTCACACGAAAATTTGGTTAACAATTTAGTGTGTAAATAGTGGAAAATCCATGTGAAATTTACCACATATTTCCCACTGAAATTAAGTCAACAACTTGGTGTGTAACTTGTAGGTATTCCGTGTGAAATTTCACACTGTATTTTTTGCGTGGGTAAAAGCAGTTTGTGTAGTAGTGATTAGAAAACTAGCGATAACCGTACTTTCGCATAGACGTCTAGTGAAACGTGATATAATTAAGTGAAATCTCACGTTTGGTAAGATAATTAGAATAAGTATTTAAAGCGCGCGATTTACTATTGGGAGGGAGAGCGTTGGACATGTAGCATCCGACTAGGTTATCACATAGAGTGCGTTTCTGACAAATTGTCGTCGAATTAGGGGAATACTTCACATTACACTAACAAGTGTGTGACAATGCAATATATTAGATAAAATAACTAGGGAGTAGTGCATGATTAAGTGAACACGTTTGTTTACCTATACGAGTCCACACCAATTTTAATTTTCTACATAATTAGGAGTAGTTTAGATTAGTTAAAACCCCATTCTCAAATTAATTGAATTTTACTTGCTGTATAAAAAAAACATAGAAATACAAAAATATTTTTCCCTCAACCTTTAAATCTTAGTGACATACAATTCGAATCTATCTCACTATTCTCCTAGAGAACAGTTAATTCTCCGAGTCTTGCCTATACTAAACTACAACGATTAGGTACTCTGCCTAGAAGGATTGTAAAACTTTGATGTTGCAATCTGTCGAGTCGACTAACAAATGACTAAACCCAAACAAATATATGTCGACTAACAAGTTTCCCACTTAATTGGAACCTCGGATCTGATGATGGTATGATGACTACCCCATAGGAAAATGACATATGACCTCATACATTCATCATCCATGCATCATGTGAGTATGTGACCATCTTGTTTCATAAAACAAGCAAGATTACCCGCGCGTTGCTGCGGGCGTTAATTTTTCGCGCGTTGTTACGGGACGTTAATTTTTTTTTTTTTTTTTTTATTTATTTTTATTTGTTTTTTCGAGCGTTTTTTTTATGTTTAATAGTGTAAGTTTATTTTTTCTTGCACGTTACTGCGGGGCGTTAATTTTTCGTGCGTTGTTGCGTGTCATTAATTCTTTTTTTTTTCTTTAATTTTGTGCGAGTTTATTTTGTCGGTCTCATATTTAATAGTGCGGGTTTACTTTTTCAGTATCGTGTTTAGTAGTTTTTTTTTATGGTCTTACGCGTTGTTGCGTCGCGTTAAAATTTTATTTTTTTTATTTTTTATTTTTTTTGCGAAATTTTTTTTTGGTCTCATGGTGTAAAATGACACTGTTTAAGTCAATTCGGAAATGTTACCGCGGGTATTTTTTTTATGTCAATGCGTCGGTACTTTTGTAACATTTTTTTCCTCCTTATTTTGTGCCAACAAATTTTTTTTTTTTTTTAAACTAATTGGGCCGGGCCAAATTTTTGGGCTAAATTTTTTGGGCTTTTTTTGGCCCAGCACTGTAGCAGTGCTACAGTGCTTAAAATGAATAGTGCACATAAGTCAAAAACTACGTCGTTTTAAAAAGAAAAAAATTATTGAAATGTTACCGCGGATATTTTTTATCTGAATGCGTCGGTACTTTTGTAACATTTTTTTCCTCCATATTTTGTGCCAACAAATTTTAAAAAAAAAATTGGGTTTTTTGGGCTTTTTTTGGCCCTCATATTTAATAGTGCGGGTTTATTTTTTCAGTATAGTCAATTCGGAAATGTTACCGCGGGTATTTTTTTATCTGAATGCGTCGGTACTTTTGTAACATTTTTTTCCTTCCCTATTTGTGCCGACAAATTTTTATAAAAAAAAAACTAATTGGGTCGGCCCAAATTTTTGGGCCTGTTTAAGTCAATTCGGAAATGTTACCGCGGATATTTTTTTATCTGAATGCGTTGGTACTTTTGTAACATTTTTTTCCTTCCTATTTTGTGCCAACAATTTAAAAAAAAAAAAACTAATTTTAGGCCAGGCCCAATTTTTTGGGCTTTTTTTCTGAGGAGAATATTACAAATATTTCCCTATTTTGACATAGAAATTAACATTTATATCCAAACAAAACTTGAAAATTACATATATGTCCATCTTTTGCTTTAAAATTACATATATATCTCTCTTTTTAAAAAAGTTCGTAAAAATTCTAAAAAAATTTCACAAGATCGTGTATGTTAGTGCATAAAAATGTTGTGAACGAAGTTTTTCTAAAAGTGGATAGTTTTGCCGAAACAAATTGTTAAAAAAATGTTTGTGCATTAAATCACTTTTTTGTGCATTAAAAATTCGTTTTCGTACCAAACTTCTTTTTATTTTTTTTCATCGAATATTTTGAATCATGTTTATTAACAAGTACTAAAAATTTTGTGATCATTAAAATTTTTTGTAAAAGAAGTTTTTTAATTTGAGTTTTTATATTTTTTTAATGCACGGCAAAACGAAGTTTGTGCACAAAATTTTATTAATGCCATCAAATAATTTTCAAATTGTTATAGTATGATGTGCAATAAAATTTTGATGTAAAAAGTCAAAAGAAGTCGGGTACAAAAACGATTTTTTGATGCAAAAAAAAAGATTTAATGCACAAACGTTTTTTTTCTTAATATTTTTTCGACAAATTATCCACTTTATGGGAAAACTTCTTTCCAGCTTTTTTATGCAACCAAACATACACGATATTGTGAACTTTTTTTAGAAATTCTCGAGAATTTTTAAAAAAAAGAGGGATATATACGTAATTTTGAAACAAAATGAGGGATATATATGTAAAAATTAAGTTAGTTTGGATATATATGTAATTTCTCTGCAAATTAAGGATATATATGTAATTCCCCCTTTTTTTGGCCCAGCACTGTAGCTACAGTGCTTAAAATGAATAGTGAAAGTGGGTCCAAAACGCCGTCGTTTTACTTGTGAAATGTGTAAGATAGTAATATAACGAGTTGGAATTTAACCCGCGCGTTGCGGCGGGGGGCGAATAAAAGAAACTTGAGGGGCCTTTTTTATTTTTATTTTTTAAATTTATGTAAAAAAGTCGTAAACAATTAAAAGTTGAGGGTCCGTTTTGTAAATTATTTTTTTTTTTTTACCTTAGGCCGGATTTTGGGCTAAATTTTTGAGCCGGTACTGTAGCACTGTAGCAAGCACTGTAGCTGCTACAGTCACCGACCATTTGTGAATTGTATATAAGAGTAATGTGGCATGGCTTTGCTTATCTTTGGACTTATGACTAATAAGTAAAATAAAGGACTAAAATGTAATACTTTTATTACTATGAGGAGTCCTTAAAAAGTAAGCATCCAATCATTAATGCAAAATGGCCCAGCTCTACCCGTTTGTCACTCGTTCTATACCTGCTTAAAACAGAACTATATCTACTTCGTGTGTTTTACATGTCTTTTTCAATATTACTAAAAATAACACATGCACAAATGCTATAATGTTTTTACATTATCTATTACCACGTATTAATAATCTATACAACGTCTATATCTATATCCATATCTATCTTTTATATAACGAGGGGGTATTACTCTCGGCATTGCCGCGGGGAAGTTTAAGTTTTTTGCATTGGTGTTGTGCAAGATTCGGTATGGAATATATCAATATTTGTCTCATTTTATTCGTGGATTCAGAAGAATTTCTATCCGTATATTTTTTATTTAAAAAATTTATGTAAAAAAGTTCGAATAAAGAACTTGAGAGGCCTTATTTTATTTTTATTTTTTAAAAATTTATGTAAAAAAATCGTAAACAGTTAAAAATTGAGGGTCCGTTTTGTATATATATATATATATATATATATATATATATTTTTAGTTTGGGCCAAATTTTGGGCTAGTTTTTGGGCCGGTACTGTAGCACTGTAGCAGCACAAATGTAAAATTTTATTTTTTTTATTTTTTATTTTTTTTGCGAATTTATTTTTTTGGTCTCATGGTGTAAAATGACACTTTTTAAGTCAATTCGAAAATGTTACCGCGGATATTTTTTTATGTCAATGCGTCGGTACTTTTGTAACATTTTTTTCCTCCTTATTTTGTGCCAACAATTTTTTTTTTTAAAAAAAAAACTAATTGGGCCGGACCAAATTTTTAGGCTAAATTTTTTGAGCTTTTTTGGACCTAACACTGTAGCACTGTAGCAGTGCGGTCAAATGATAGTCAAACATTTGAGAATTGTATTATAGGTTAATAGTGTCCCTTCAAATTCCATTTATCATTAAGATGCTTAAAGGCAACTTAACAATTTACTCTTAACAATCATTTGTGTCAATTACTTATCTTGCAAGACAAAAACAACCTTTTGATTCGACAAATGAGCGATTTTGGCTCGAGCGTTACCGACACCAAGCAAGATTGAGAGGCTAAAAAGTTTAAATTTGGTGACAAACATTAGATATGAACGAAAAATAAGTGGCAAGTATCATAAAAGGTTTTTGCATGTATTATACATATGGCTTCTATACCTAAATTTGCAAGATGAGGAAATGTAAATATGTGGATATAGAAATTTGCTGGCTAATTATCTTATCTTTAACCAATCTATGCATATTTTATATAGGCATTTTAAGTTTAACTTCAACTGTGGTCCCATTGCCTTTTTTTTTGGGGATAACTTGGCTTTCTTGTTAATTTTTTACTATAGAGTAAAAAGTAAGGAAAATGGAGTTTGGCACCAGATTTGGTATGACACCAGAATTCAGTGGAGTGGTGAGCCATAGCCGAGAGGCCTTGGCACGAACCATGGAGTGGTGAGCCATAGCCAAAACTCGTGCCATAGGGCTAATTTTTCAAAAAAAAAAAAAAATACTATGGCGTCGGCTGTTAGCTAACAGCCGAGAGGCCTTGGCACCAACCACGGAGTGGTGAGCCATAGCCAAAACTGGCGCCATAGCTTGGCACCAAGCTAACAGTCCACCACTCCTTTTGCTCTTAGGTGAAAGTTGACTATAGATGCTAAAAAAAGATGCCATAGATGAATAGCTTCTTTTTTCACTACATATTTAGTATCTAGCTAGATTGAATACTGGAACCTTATTTTCGATTGCTCCTAATTTTGGATAAAGTTTTTTCTTTTAACGACATACATTGACTCGACAAGCCACATGTACCCCAATTACACGTTGTTTTCGATCCGGTTATGAAAACTAACCATGGGTTCGGACATCTAACTTTAACCGGAACTTACGATTTATCTAAGTTTAGAACTTAATTTATGTGATTGAGACTTGTAAATAATACTAACATACGTAAAGCATCAAGACTTTAGAGGGTGACCATTTACATGAATTACCACAAAGATGCGAGTAAATAGATGAAATTTTTAATCTTCTTGGAATAGTGGTTTCCAAATGATTTTTGGCAAAATGAGGAAAACGTTCTTGGTGTATAAAAAGATCGAAAACATTGGGGACCCATATTGTATTTTAATAAAAGTTGCATGGGCCAGCACAATGTTCTTGTTTACATGACAGTTATTGAGTTGATCTTAAATTGATATCATGTTAAAGAAACAATGAAATGTCACATAGACGTTTACTTGACGGTGAACCTTTAGTGTATCTTCTTTTTTCTTTTTTCAATAGATATAAACATCAAAGAAAATTGTTCTTATTTTGCCAATGTAACTTTTAAAAGTTCTAATATTATCATGTTAACCAAAGTAGAGTCTATAATTATTTAAGTAACAAATTTAGCGATTTTTACTCCAAATAGTACTTGATTAGCTACAGAAGAGTTAAACGAGGTGTAAACTTGTCACTAATTAATAATTTATATATTTTTAATAGAAACGGTACTAATCAATAATCACACATTTATAGAACACGTTACATTTATAAATTTAAGCAATAACATAAGATCCGATCCAGCAATATCCGATCCACAAAGCAAAACTCATTAACTTCAATTCAACTCTTCAAGGTTAACTACTAGATTCAAGTGTATCATGCATGTGTTACATATATAAAAATTAGAACCCACCAAAATTATTCCAAACAACTAAAGAAAAAAACATTTAGAAGATCAAAATAAGGCAAATAAACAAGCAACAAAGATAATAATCCCATAAATCCCACCATTGCCGGAAGCCGAATTATTGTTAGGAGCCGTGGTCGGGCTATTAGCAGCGCTACTACCGGTGGCACTAGCGTTACTGCCACCGGTAGTAGCGTTAGTACTGCCACCAGTAGTAACATTACTAGCCTTAACATCCAATTGTAGTTTAGCCATAGCTTTCAGATTATCTGGCAAAAACGCGTGTTTCACTGGAACTCCATTCTTCACCGAGCTACCAACTTGCCACAAATGGTTAAACTCACCCATCAATGTCTCGGGCAGCTTCACCGAAGCGAAAATTGTCATGACCCCGTTAGAAAATTCGGCACTAGAGTCAACCACATCAAACGCGATTTTCCCTTGTATAATAGAAGCATACGAACTAATGTTGTATGTTTTCACTACCATAGACCCCTTTGAATCCTTAAAAGCAATGAAAGACTGACACCCTGCCATGCCGGTACCAGTCGGGTTAATGGCCCACGCGACCCAGCCATCTGGGGACGCGGGTGGGGCCGTAAACGCGACTGAAAGGGTGGAGTTTTCGGGGGAGAAAGTGTAATGTAGGGTGGAGTTTAGTGTAGGGAGATTTGTGCAATTTGAGTACATTTTTTTGTTTGTGAATTTTTCGGATTTGCAATCGAGTGAAAGGACGGGTGTCAAAAGTAGCGTCGTTAGCGCGATGATGAGGAGGAGAAATGGCGGTGATAGACGGAGAACATCCATGTTGATGGTGGTTTAAAAGATTTGTTAGTGGTAGGGTTATGAGTGTTTATGTAACTATTGAAGGTATATATAGTGAATGGATGGTGCATATTCACATGGATGTACTTCATAATTTTAAATCCTAACCGTTCATTTGGAATGTTGAATCTGATGTTACTATCTTCTAATAAGTTTTTATCAGCTATTTTATATGCCATAATTATCTTAAAATAACAATTTCTAAATTCTAGACATGAGAGTGTGTGGGATTGTGTTTCAACTTAATTACGTATATAAGTATAATTAGTTTAATACTTTTGTACCACTTCAAAATAAAGTATGTAAACACATCAATTAGTTAGAGACATGTGATGATTAACAATAATGGTATTTTAAATTGATATTATGGCGTTGACCATAAAAAAATGAATGAAAGATTGAGAGAACGTAGAAAAAGGTGATAGTAGTTTGACGTCCATGTGAAGCTAAATGCACGTTAAATATTGAGGTCATGCCATGCATGATCTTTGATCATTGGTTGATTAAAAACTACAACTATGTAAAGAGTTTATGAACTTAAGGTTACTCGTTTGTGATAAGTTGATAAGAACACTTAAACATTTTGTTACAATTAAAACACTAAAAGAAAGCCTAAAAGGAAGGAGATGCTGAAAATTACAAGAGCAAACGTAGTTGTTATTAGCGTGTGTCTATTGCCGACGTGGCATCTGCCACGTAGACATTGCTTGTGCACATGTGGGCCCCATCCACACTAGTGAAATAAGTAAAAAAAATATTACTGCAAATAATATATTTTAAGAGTAAAAAGTTATTATCGTAATGAGTAATGAATCGAGAACTTGTCACGATTTATTTACAAAGCAAATTCCATGAAATATCACCTTGTCTTGTTGATTTTTAGCTACATCCGATGTCTCCATGGTTTACCTTGCTCTGAATAACAATGTCGACCAAGCATATATAGTGCACAATATAGCTTTTAGAAAATCGTCAAACGACAAAAGAGCTTGTGGTCATTGACATGTTACGGACGCAAAATGCGAGAATTTGTCACATATACATCTTTTGCCAAAAGCGATGTATGTGTATCTTTGCACTTTCTAAAAACAAGAAAAAAAACAAAATTTTCACTTCAAGTGTGGATGCTATGATTGTGTAATTTGATATTATAAATTACTTTAATCATTTTAACTAATACTCCCCTCCGTCCCATATTAAGTGTCCAGTTTGACTTTTCAAAGTTATTTTTCATCAACTTTGACCGTAAATATTTTTGTTTGGATTATATAATACTTAATAAAAATTATACCAATGAAAAATGCATTCAAACTACATTCATTCATATGTTTTGCATCAAGTATCATATTTTTTTCTGAACAGCAATATATTATTAAACCACTAGCAAGAAGCTAGAAATTACAAAGCGACAAGGTACGGATTTTTAAGACAATCGTTCCAACTAAACGAGGCTTTACATCTATTACGACACCAATAAAAAGACCGAGACACAATATCCTCAAAAATCATCGCCTTTGGAGAAGAAACCGCTTCAAAGATATACTTGTTCCGATATTGCCAAACATGCCACCACATTACGTAAAAAACACCTTCGAGAGCCTGCTTATAATTAGAAGATAAGCGAAGATTCACAAGCCAGTTTAATCTTAACTATCTTCATAGGAGTCGGCCTCTATGTAAGTAATATCCCACCATCGTGTTGTATCTTTCGGATAATATCCTAACCATATTACACTAAAAAATAATGGCTTGACGGATCCTCCTCATTGTCACAATTGAACACGTAATAGATTCTTTTATCCATACCTTACGAGAAATGTTGAAACGCGTCGGTAATGAATCAATCTTAACTTTCCACGCATGAACATTCACCTTAATAGGGACAAGTTTTATCCACCATGTCTTTGTAGTTACGTCCGGCAACATTTTATCATCTAGCATCTTTCTAACAGAAGCAACAGAAAAATCACCCGTGTTCTCCAAGGACCCATTCAAGATCTGACACAGGAAACAAGGTTTAGTTTGGACCTGAACCATTAAAGCTTCGTATGCTCCTGTTCGATACCACCCTGGGTTTTGACGAAAAAAAAAAGTCCAATTGGATTGAGTAACTTTGTGCCAACCTTCACAAACTTACATGTCTCTAGAGCATAGATACGAGGATATAGATCTTTAAGAACGATATGACCAATCCAAATGTCTTCCCAGAAAGCAGTTTTATCCCCGTTTCCCAGTTTCATTTGCATACAGTTAAGAAGATTAATACCTTGATTCTTCAAAACATTGATTTCATGCACTATGTCCATCCAATACGACGGGAAAGCAGACTTCACTTGCTTCCCCACTTTCCCATCTTCTCCATGGATCGCCTTGATAACCCTCGACCATAAAGATGTATTTTGAGTAAAGAACCTCCACACCCATTTAAACATAAGACCTCTATTCAATGCATACAAACTTGAAACACCAAGGCCACCTTTCTCTTTGGAAGCCAACACATTTTTCCATTTAACCCAAGACGTTCTCTTGCTATTGGGATCATGACCATTAAAAAAATGACTACGAATGGATTCCAACCTGCGAAGAACACTCATAGGGACTCTAAAAATAGACATGTGATATATAGGCATCGATCCTAAGACCGATTTAAGGAGAGTTAACCTTCCTCCAATTGAAAGCGTCTTCATTTTCCACTTGGATAGGCGAGCATACACTCGATCTACTACCTCATTCCAAGCTTGAATTCTATGCATAGAACCACCCACTTTCGAACCTAAGTAGGAGAAAGGCGGTTTAAGAATAAGGCATCCTAGTTTTGAGGCAGCTTGCTTAACTTTTTCATCATCCACAAGAACCCCCATTAGTTTACTTTTGTTCATGTTAATATGCAAACCTGACGCATGAAAAAAGCATTCCAGAACCTGAACTAGAGTATTAATGTTGTCATCGCACCATTGTCCCACAAAAATCACATCATCCGCGTAAAACATATGGGAAAGCATCAACGAAGAACTTAACGTTATGCCTTTAAACATACGAGCATCCACCACTCTTTGAAACGATAAATGCAAACTTTCCATTATTAATATGAACAAGAAAGGAGATAACGGATCACCTTGTTTTAAGCCCTTGTGAAATTGAAACTCCGCCGTTGGACTACCGTTAATAATTATCGAACCTCTCGAAGATCTAAGACAACTTTGAATCCAGGTGCACCAATTATCACTGAACCAAACTTTCAAAACTTCAATCAAAATCACATCGACCGAGTCATAAGCCTTCTCAAAAATCAACTTTAAAATAATGGATTGTTTCTTCTTCGACTTAACACAATTGGAGCACTTCATTTAAGATAAACGGGCCGTCTAAAATTTGTCTATCCGCAATGAAGGCTGATTGCACCTCGTTTACAATATCTCCCAAAACAACTACTAGCCTATTCGCCAATATTTTTGCAATAATTTTGTACAAGCTTCCGATTAGACTTATTGGTCTAAAATCTTTTACCACGTTAGCATCAGGGATTTTAGGAATCAAGGCAATGAAAGACGAGTTACAACCTTTAAGGATGTCCCCATAAGTAAAAAATGGATTATCGGGCAGGAACACGTCATTTTCAATCACCTTCCAGAATCGACGATAGAAACCAAACGTCTGAATAACAATGTCGACCAAGCATATATAGTGCACAATATAGCTTTTAGAAAATCGTCAAACGACAAAAGAGCTTGTGGTCATTGACATGTTACGGACGCAAAATGCGAGAATTTGTCACATATACATCTTTTGCCAAAAGCGATGTATGTGTATCTTTGCACTTTCTAAAAACAAGAAAAAAAACAAAATTTTCACTTCAAGTGTGGATGCTATGATTGTGTATTACAAAAATCACTTTAGACTAAAGAATTTGATATTATAAATTACTTTAATCATTTTAACTAATACTTTCCTCCGTCCCATATTAAGTCCAGTTTGACTTTTCAAAGTTATTTTTCATCAACTTTGACCGTAAATAGTTTTGTTTATATTATATAATACTTAATAAAAATTATACTAATGAAAAGTGCATTCAAACTCTATCAATTCATATGTTTTGTATCAAGTATCATATAACATAAGAAGAAATAATTAAGATCAAAGTTGAAGAAAAAAACTTAAAAAAGTCAACCTGGACATTTAATGTGGACGGAGGTAGTAACATTTAAATGTCTATGATCATTAGATTATATATTGGTTAGAATAAGTAGAGGATAACCAGATTCAATGTTATTGACTTTAAATATAAAAAGTGATTTGTAGATATTTTATTTGAAGTAAAATGCACGATGGGATATCTCGATGTATACTTTCCAATTTTCACACCATCTTATCAAATACTCGATTTTTAAACTCGTTTGGTTCGCAGAATGTTTTTGACGGAATTGGAATCTGTTTAAGGACTTGGAATGTGAAGGAATGGAATGTTAAAAATTAGAATCCTTAGGGGGTGTTTGGTTCGCCGTAATCTGGCGTAATTGTAATCTGAATTCCATTGTAATCCTGTTTGGTTCACTTCAATGAGGGAATTGTAATTCAGATTACATTACATAGGTTGTTTGGTTTGCAACGTAATTGTAATGTATTCACTCCAATTACATCGAATGAGGTAATTCAGATTACATGGCAAATTGGATGGAATGTTCTGAATTACGTTGTAATTCAGTATTTTATACTTTAGATCATCAATATTTATTATTACTATTATTATTATCATTATTATTATTATTATTTATTACTTATTAATATTAATATTAATATTTATTATTATTATTATTATTTATTATCTAATTTTTATTTTTATTTTGGTTAATATTATTATTATTATTTAATATTATTGTTTTATTAGTATTATTATTATTATAATTTATTCATTTATATTTATTATAATTATTATTAGTTTATTATTTTTTAATATTATTCTTATTATTATTTTCATTATTATTATTATTATTTTATTATAAATAAATCACTTTATTAAGAAAGCCGAGATTTACAATAATTATAATATTTTTTTATTACTATTATTATTATTATTATTTATTAATATTATTATAATTAATATTATTATTATTATTTATTCATATTATTATTTATTATTTATTATTTTATTTTTATTTAATTTTTATTATTATTATTATTACTATTTATTAATTTATTAGTATTATTATTATTATTATTATTTATTTTATTTAATTTTTATTTTATTATTATTATTATTATTATTATTTATTTTATTAGTATTATTATTATTTATTTATTAATATCTATAATTATTATTATTATTAATTTATTATATAATATTATTAATATTATTATTTATATAATTTTAATTTTTATTATATTAATTTTTTATGTTTTAGTAAAAATGTTGAATTACATTACGTTGCTAGTCAACCAAACAGATCGATAAATTTCATCAATTACAATTACAATACATTACAATTACAACACATTCTAATTTTTTTGAATTACAATTACATTAAATTACAATTCCCTCTGAAGATTACAATTCCTTCAAAAACATTCAGTGCACCAAACGGCCCCTTAGGATTTGAAATCTAAAGGAATTAAAATTTGCAAAAACTAGGGCATGTTTAGTTGGAAGAAAATTAAATGAGAAAAAATAAATTATATAAAAATATATAAAATTTAATTTTAGTTTAAAATTAATAAATTATATATTATTTAATAAATAAATTACTTGTATAAACTAATATATTAAATAAATAGTGTTTTTATATATTATGTAACTGTATTTTTTAAATTTGATAATTATATTATATCTTTATATATATATATATATATTTATATATATTTTATTATATCTATATTTATATAATATATATATTATAGGAGACTTTCTTTTCAGACCATTCTAGTGCGAGAAATGACAGAACCACAAAAACATGCATGCACGCCTCAATAATAGTATTTTTGCACATATGTTCTAAAAACACATATATTTTAAAAAAACATAGTTGTTTTTATGGAATTTGATAAGAAATTGGAAATAGAAAATTTTCTTTGAAGGTGTTCATGTATGTTCTTATAAGGCATGCAAACAATCAATATTGCGGCCGTGTGTAAGGTTTTGTGAAGAGTGGTAGAGTTCTGATGATACTGAAGAACATGTTGGAAAAAAATTAAATGAGAAAAAATAAATTATATAAAAATATATAAAATTTAATTTTAGTTTAAAATTAATAAATTATTTATTATTTAATAAATAAATTACTTGTATAAACTAATATATTAAATAAATAGTGTTTTTATATAATATGTAATTGTATTTTTTAAAATTTATATATATATATATATATATATATAAATTATTATATTTAATGTTATTTTAATAAACATTATTTTTTTAGAAAATATAATTTTATAATTTTATTAAGGTACAAAATAAAAAGTAAGGTATAAAAATTTAAATTATATTTAGATTTAAATAAATAATAATTATTAAATATAAAATAATAATTATTATAATTATAATTATAATAATAATGAAACAATGATAAGAGTAATCTGAATTCCGTGGAATTGTAAACAATTTTCTCATTTTGCCATGAAATGTTGAATTCCATATATATGGGATTTTGAAAGAATTTCATTCCGTTTCATTTGCCAACCAAACACATTAAGAAATGGAATTCAGATTCTGAATTCGTTGAATCTGCCAACCAAACACGTTATGGAATGGAATTATATTCTAATTCCATCAGAATCCTTAAGATTCCGCGAACCAAACGGGCCCTTAGTATTAGTGTCGAGACTAGTTAATATATACGATAAGTAGAATGTAGCTAAGTGTCTTTTTCATTATATAGTTTTGTATTAGGAATGTGTTTGTGCCGGTTTGGGTTAGGCCTTGGGTATTCTAGCCGACCTATGATATGTTAACCGACCCCCTCACCCTCTAAAATGAAGTGAGGGGGTGATGGACAACACACGCATCTTCTATTCTTTCCTTGTAACCGATCGTTCTTTAATAAACTTAATCGTTCGGTAGACTTGTATTATTCTCCGTTCGTCTTGTTTATTTATTCTTCAACGTGTGTTGTTTGAAGGCTGCCACTTGTGCTCTCTCACGATCTAGCGTTCCGCGATCGAACTTCGGGTTGTTGTCGTAATAATACAACAAGTGGTATCAGAGCCA
>BQNB010165659.1:0-14194 GCA_026074375.1 Tanacetum coccineum | reverse complement strand
TTGATCAACGATCAAGATCAAATAAACCGAATAAATCACAACGAAGCAGCAACGATCTCGACCACAACCTATAATTATGTCGCTCGATTACAATATGTATAAAGTACTATCAACGATGTGTACATCGTTACAATGAAAACATATATATATTTATATATATGTTTACATACATATATGTGATGAGAAATCCACTTGCGCGTCCTAACCTTAACACTGAGTATATTTTATATATACTATATTTTATATATACTTAGCCCACTAAATCATTTTATATCACCATGCACTAGACGCCGCAAGTTTCAACCGATTTCATCACATATATACACATTTACGTATATCAATCAAATGAATGAAATAATTGAAATAGACATAAAAATGAGCTCACTATGCTATATGGAGCAAAGTCGGGAAACACAAGGTACTCGTCTCGTCCTTCTTGGGTCCTAGCCGCGGTTCACCCTCAACCGAACCGAACAAAGACCAAACACAAATCAAACCGAAATCAATAACCACTCAAACAAACCACCTCCTTGTGGCCTCTTGCTTGATTCGAACCCTCAACCAAACCGATATTCCGAACAACTTCTTAGTTTTAGTCGAAACCCGAACTCCCCAACAGAAAGAGGAGTATGACCAAAATCCCCTCCAGGTTTCTGACAACAATTATTACCAAAACGCATACGTGCGTTTGCGTTTTTGACCCGTTATAAGGCGTCCTTAATTCTAGAAAACCTCGCGGAAAAGTAAAACGTTATTTTGAACAACTTTCCAGTTTTGTCCGAGACCCGAAACTCGACTGAAATGGGTGAAAACGCACTCGCATCAAGTCTGATGCAGTTTGTTAATTACCAATAAGCCAGATTTTGCCCCCGCCTTAAGACCCGTTATCACTCGCTTTTAGACTTAAAGAACCTCGCGGGGAAGTAAAACGACCTTCCGAACGACTTTCATGTTTCGGCCGAAGGCCGAAACGGACTCGAAAGTGCCCGAATCGAGCTTTTAAAATCCGGACAGCAAGCGCCCTTTTATACTAGTGCAGAAATTTAGTGTTTCGAATATATCTCGTTTTCGCCATAACTTTTTCGTTATTAGGAGATACGAGACGATCCTTATATGGAAACGATCGTCTAAGCAAGCTCTACGATATTTCCAAGCCTAAAATCAGATTTTACGAAATCTCGATCCTCGGTTGGCGTGCCAAACTTTCTGCTCACAGTGAACTTATTACAAACCACGCCAAAATCCGTTTTCGACCAACTAGCTCATCAAAACTACATCTAACATGACATACAATTTATACTTAGCCCACTAAATCATTTTATATCACCATGCACTAGACGCCGCAAGTTTCAACTCGATTTCATCACATATATACATATTTACTTAAATCAAATCAAATGAATGAAATAATTGAAATAGACATAAAAATGAGCTCACTATGCTATACGGAAGCAAAGTCGGGAAAAGGAAATGTCGGGTTGTCCTTCTTGAGTCTTAGCCGCGGCTCACCTCAACCAACCCAAACCAAAACCATCTTTAATCAACCCGAATAATAACCAATCAACAAAACCACTTCCTTGTGGCCTTTTGCTTGATTCGAACCAAGAAGGAAAAGAGAAACCAAACTACAACTTGGTTTCTACTTGATTCACATCATCATTTAAGTGATAATTGAATGTGTTAATGAGATCAAACTAGAAAAATGAATGGTTTGTGTGGGTTATAATATGCGGCCTAACCTCAAAGACAAAGAGAGAAAGAAAATGTTTTTGATATCATATTGTGTGTGTGTGGTGATGTTCGGCTGAAACCACAAGACAAATAGGAAGAGAAAATGAGTTTTGCTACTAGCTACTTGTATATATATCTTGTATAAATATCTCATAATATCTTGTGTAAATATCTCATAATATCTTGTGTAAATATCTCATAATATCTTGTACCCACTTTTAATTAAACGCGAGCCTTAAACGCGAGCTATAACCAAGGTCAAGAAACAAAGATGACATGGTTCATAAAATAATATTTTATGATCATAAAAATAATAACGAGACACGTCGTAAATTTTACGAAGCTCGAAACGATTAACGAACGCGCGGTCAAATGTCGACTCGCGAAACGTCAAAAATAAAAGTTATCAATTCTTCTCCAAATTTTTCATAATAAAATATGAAAATATTTATTAGCGACAACTAAAATTTTAAATGTCGACGCTCGTTCACGGAAACTCATAAAATAATATTTACGACATCGGGCACGCAATCGTCGTACAATGACCGAAAACACGGGGTGTTATATTTGTTCTTTGCATTAGAAGACGTTCTGAGTTGATTGTTTGTTTGAGGAAGATGTGATTTGTACGACTGAGTGAGGAGGACAAGTGTGTTGGTTAAACTTTCAATCAAGTTGTCAATTGAAGAACTTTCTGAGTCCAGTTGAAAGTTATCAGCAGGAGATGGTTCATTTGAGGATTGAGGAGACATGGATGATTGTGTTGGATATTGCTGAACTGAGGCATTAGACACTAGTGCTAAAGGATCATTAGTTGGTTAAATGAACCTTTCCCTCATGATTCTATTCTCACTAGCATGTACCTCATGTTGCTTCAAATAGGCATAAAGTTGATCAAAGTTAGACTCTTTTAAACCTCTGTTAAGTTTGACTTCAGTTATGAATCTACTCCACTCTAGTAACATGTTGTTCACAAACTTAGAGTTAAGCTGCATTCGGGGCATGGTCATCTTGATGTTTCTCATGTCATTAATGAGCTTCATAAACCTAACATAGTATACGTGAATGGTTTCTCCTTTGATTTGATGGAAGTGTTCAAATTCATCGTATAACTGAGATTCCATGTCATCCTTTGTTAACTCAGAACCTTCCAGAATCATCATCACATTGTCCCAAATGTGTTTGGCGTCAGTATAGTGGTTGATGAGTGTGTAGATGTCTTTTGGTATTCCTTGAAGTAGGATATTCGTTGCACGAATGTCAGCTTTATACCTTTCCTTTTCTTCAGCAGAAAGGTCTGTAAAGACTCTAGCACATTCTGGACCTGGTTGAAGTGCACCCTCAGTTTCTTCAGCAGGAGTTTGTATGAACGTTCCCATTTTAAATGGACCCCTTTCCCAGTATCGATTTCATAATGTTCTCTCCATTATCTTTTCCCAGACAATACAGACGAATGCCGTATTGATGTCCAAGATTCAAATCTGTTCTTCAAGCATGGGTGGGCGTGTACGGAAACCGGGCAACTAGATATCTTCTGACCATATTTAGACATCTAATTTGTTGTGAAATGATATCAGTCTTGATCGATCAGTGATAAAGGAGACTTGTGTTAAAGATATGTTTTAGTTGTGATTAAAGTAATTATTCCACGGGATTTTACTAATCTTAACTGAAACCGAGAAATAAATCTTTCACGGGATTTTACAAAGTAAGAAAACCATAGAAGAATTAAGATTTTAGTGACATATTTCGCTTGAAAAAATCAACATAATTCGCTTGATGACTTATGACGAGTTTCGCTTGATGAAAAACAAACCATATTCCTTAAGAACCTGTCATATATCACTTGTTTGAAAACTAACATAATTCGCTAATGAAAATCTGTCATATTTCGCTTGGAATCAACCTGTCATATTACGCTTGACAATTATCATATTCTGCTTGAATACATATTTCGCTTGAAATCAACCTGTCTTATTTCGCTTGATTCAAACCTGCATATTCCGCTTTCTTCAAACCTGCATAATTCCGCTAGCCTTCAAACAGAAAGTTAACTTCTAGCAAAAACGTCATATTTTGTCTAACAAATCACCAAAAACACACACCTTTAGACGTTGAAACCTTGATTTTCTGCACAACTATACCTTATGCTCTAGATCTTCTTATAACAAATAACAATAAACACATCCAAGCACAAAAACTGAGTTTTGTTTTTCCGAACCAAAAATCCTAAAATGTAAACTAAAGAACAAACACATTTTAATCAAGATTAGAACGCACACAAGCTCACGAAATCACCACATAGCTCTGATACCAATTGTATGATATCAACTTTCACGGCCCGGATTATGATTCTTGGATTTGGCTAGTTTCTAGAGAGAGAAACACATAGAGAGATATTTTCTAGAGAGAGAGTGTATGTGTTAAAGTGTAAAATGAATAAATGACTAGCTTGCCTCTTTCCAGAAACGTTTGGTTGTCCAGTGGATACAGCGTATTAGTGTGATCCAATACTGCGTATCGAGCTTGCATCAGCTTTAACAGTAGTCGAGATTGACATGACATGGTCTCTCGGGTTAGTTTCAGTGGAGCTCGGTAAACTTCCAATTCCTCTTTCCTATAGTACCTTGCTCATTTGGCCGATTTAGATCTCCAAAGTTTTAATTAATGCTCCTTGGTTCCTTATGGCAGCATCTGTTGAAGCTCGGATCTCTTTGATCAAATTGGAGTTCTCCTCATGTCTTTTTGCTTATTCCCCCATAAATTTGCTTAGGGTTTCTTTCATAGATTGCCTTCATTCTTGGTACGAAGGGTTTGCATTGTTCCTTTGCTAGAATCCTGGAGCGGTTACTCTATATCCCCCTCCTTGAAAAGGTGCACCAAATTAGGTGTAGTAAGCTTCTTTGAGGGTTTTCCCTTCTTCCTTGAGTGGGAAATCTTTAGTGTAGTAGGGACCTTTACATTGTTCACATCCTACTTGAGCAGCATAAACTTTTTCATTCACTTTCTTGATTTCTCTTCCAAGATTGTTAAGTTGTGCTTATATGGCTGCTAATCCGTCAGAAGTTTTAGTACTTCTGGTCCTAGATGTTCCATTATGCCATTGTTTTGAGTATTATGCCATTTCTTGGATGGCTACTTTCGCATCAGCAGCAGTCTTCGATGGTATGACCCCTCTTGAATCAAGAATTTGTCTATTTGGAACATCTAATCCATTATAGAACAAGAGTACCTCCTGTATCTCTGTTAAATAGTATTGAGGAAACTTCATCAAGAGTTCTTAAAATCTCTCCCAGGCTTGATAGAGGATTTCATCTGGTTCTTGCAGAAACTTGTTGATCTCCTCTATTTTCTTTGCAGTACGAGCAAGTGGGCAATATTTACTTAGAAACTTTGTCTTCAGATCTTCCCAAGTTGTAATCGAACTAGATGGTTTGTTTCTTAGCCAACGACTTACGAATCTAGTTAAGAACATAGGGAAGGCTCTAAGCATCACTTGGTCTATAGTTATATTAGGGATGTGGAATAAATCGACGATCTCAAGATTTTTCTCAATGTGTTCGTTCGCATCTTCATGATCCGAACCACTGAAGGTGTTACTAAGTAGTTCCTTAAGAAATTGGCCTTTCAGTTCAAAACTATCCTTGTCCTCGATCGTAGGCCTAGCAACTCTCGATCCATAGTCGGCTCAACTTTTTCTCATGTATTGTTGCATAGTTTCCGCCATAGTTTCCGCAACTTCTTCCCCCGAATATTCTTATTGGTCAGAAAATAGATCGAAATCAGGCGATCTTGATTTGTCAAGACTTAGTGTCTTAAAGTGCTTCCTGGATGATCGAAATTCTCGTTCCGGTTTCTTGAAAGGTGTAAATAGTTCCTTAGTTGAACTCCTTGTCATGCACTACCTCAAACAAGGGATAAACAATCAGTAAGATAGGATCAGGAGAAAGAAAACACAGATATACGGAAATTAAATGCAAAGAACCAGATCTGTTACTGTATCAGATAATCAAACGCCCTTTTCAATAGAACTGAATACGCCATATTAATCTTTTTGAATGAATACGCTGTATTGGACAGAAAGTTGGATACGTCGTATCCAATGGAAGTAGATATGCCGTATCGTTTTATCGACCAGAACATCGTATTAGAAACTAATTAATTTACACAAACAATTAAACTAAGCAAATATATAAGCAAACAAATATACATAATATACAAAATTATACAAAATTATACACTAATCTAAATTAAACTAATCCTAAGGGTTAGATCTAATCTAATGTTAAAAACCAAAATATCAAATAAAAATCAAAATTAATTTTCACTCCCTGGTAACGACGCCAAAAACTTGATGTGTCATTATGTGGTGTTAATTTTATGATTTCAAGTTTTAAATTTATATTTTGCCGACTTAACCAAAAACAACACATTAACAAGTAGTGTAACCGATCGGTGGTAGTTTTGTGGTAAGTAGGGTGTCGATCACTAAGAGCGAGAAACAATCTTTCAATTTATTAATATTTTGGTTATCTAAACTAAGTTAATTCTATTCTATGTTAAACCTATGCTAAACCTATGTTAATCCTAAATCTAACGGATAAGGGGGTTTTCAGCCTAAGACTGGCACGAGTTTTGTGGTGACTAAAATCAACTTAAGATACTAAAACACACGCAAGCAAATTAACAGAAGATAAAAGAGCGGTCTAGCCAAATATAAGAAAACCGTATTAACCATTAATAATCTAATCAGAACGTTGGTTTGTTTATTTAGTGCAATGATTACTTATCTCGAGATGGCATATCATTCTTAAGACTTAGGCGGTACTTCTTCCTAAGACCCAGATACGAAGAATTCTATTACAATTAAACGTATCCACACAAAGCATCCTTATTTGCTTATTATAATCTAACTTAGGGATTAAAGCAATGGTGATCATGTTAAATCCTAGCTCATAGAGACTTTACCCACTTACTGCTTAATGGCAATTCATATACTAGTAGTCCACTAACCAAGTCTTTACCAATTAATTGAGAACATACTCGTTGATCCCAAGGTCACCTGTTGGTCTAACTAAGCTCACAATCTAAGGGTAAAGATAGGTCGTTATTTGTGATCCTATTGGTCTAGATGTATAAATCACTATATGGAGAGCCATCCTGGCATCTAGATTAATCGGTACGTATCACTAGATCCTGTTGAATGATGGGTCGCATACAAAAGCACATAAACAAGTATAAACTGATAAACATAAACAAGCAATCAACGATAAATTAAGCAATCGAGATAAACAAATCAAACATTCAGATCTTCATAATAATGGCTAATACCTGAAGGTATTAGCCTTCAAACGTCATAATCAATACAAGAGTAATAATTTAGCCAAGGTAACCTAACCGAATTAACAAATGAAACTAAAAACTTAACGATTACAAGAGTATATGAGATTATAAGTTGTTTACTATGGAATTGATTACATTGCAAGACCTCTTCTGCTCTTCTTCTCCTCCGAAAATAGACTTTTATGGTTTAGGTATCGAAAATATGATTTAGCACCCTTAAAACTCGTTTTTGAGTTTTCTATTTATAAGGTCTGGAAAAGGTTGATACAGCGTATCAAAAGGCTTCGATACAACGTATTGGGGTTTTCTTGGAGTAGGGACCACGTTTGATATCTTCTAGAATATTTTATTTCCATAGCTTGAATTTGGCATATAGGATTCTATGGATACGGTGTATTGATCTTCTTTCCTTCGTGGTCTTTAGTGAAGTGCAAGCACAGATACGTTGTATCTTCCTTGATAGATACGACATATTGGATGTCAGAATTAGTTTTCTACATATTTCTTTGTTTAAGCTCTAGAATGCGTGCCTTTTAGTTAACTTTCACCAAGTACTCCATAATTGTTGTAATTCTCAAATACAAACTATTAAGTAACAATTCTTTTCAATAATTATACAAAATGGGTTAATTTCATGGGATAAATGATGCTATAAAAGTAACGTTATTTGATGTCATCAATAACATACTAACATTGACGAATAGTCTAGCAATATTATCAATGCTCCCAGAAATACATGAGTATGCAGTTTTGGTAAACAACTCAGCCTTCCATGGTTTTAGGTTAGTCCTATCCTTTTGTTTCAGATACAATGATAAATATGGATATGGGTCAATAGTCATTCCATAGTTTAACGATTCTGTTTCTCGCATTTGTATTGATCATGATTACCAAACGTAAAAAAGAATCATCTTAACTACACTTTGGACGCGGCCACGCAAACATCTGATCAACCCAACGAGGGGCCCAGTAAGTATCTAACTCCTAAACAAGTGGAGGAACAAATTTTATTTTAACTGCAACTGTCCGTCATGTACTTCAAAACACTTCTAAAAATAGCCCTTATAACTACCTTTTGACAGGATAGTGGTAGGCTTATAATCAAGAAATGCTATCCATACATGCAAATCCTGCTTACATCTCAAGTCTAAGGATAAACATAACTTTCACCATGTGTGTAATGCACCCAATGACGCCGATCCATAAAGTGATCTACACAGGTGGGGTATCCAATATTCAACCACATTGAATAACATGTAAAGTTGGCATAATCATCTTTACATATTCTCCAATATATAACCAAACACTTATATTTGTCTTATCTTAACAATATTCTCATATTGTTAACTAACAATGGACATAGTTTAGAATAAATGAAAACAAACACTTAAATTTATAACCAAACACTTAAATTTATTTAAGGATTTAAACATGCAAATATAGAACACAGTAGTATAAATGAAAACAATCATACCTCGTATATCAATTCATTGTTTAATACAACTGCTTACAGTTTCATTATCCAAATACTAAATAAGATCAGTGCATGATGATCCTAGTTAAATGTCTTATCTACAACAACCACAATTTGTGATAAGGTATAGGTTCCATAAACAAATCAATTAGGTCATGATCTTGTGGGACTTTGAGAATACTCACTTCAAAAATTCATGAATAGTAAAGTACTTTGAATAATGATGATTGTTATTTTGTAAGTGTACACTCACTTATAAGTATCACTTATATGAGTCTAGTCACATTTACATTCCATAAGATATACAAAACATCCTAATGAAGACAGTCATCTCAAGAGTTTTCCAAACTGTAAAGCATTCTAAATCTTTTAATATAGTATTATGCAACTATGCTTTTTTAAACCAAGCATATGTAGCCAACAATGTTAGCATATAAGATGAAAACTTGCTTCTACAAAGATTGAGTATCATCCAAATTTAAAACACGTACAAGTGCATACAACCAACACTATGCTAAACTACCGTAAATTCTGAACACTTCTTTAATAATGTTTGGATATCACACAAACCCAAAGTTTGTTGATCATAATGATCTTACTATGATTAACACAATTTATATCCATAGTATCTTCATTATTAATTCTTGGAATGAATTCCTAATTTAAAAATTAATTAGAATGTTCTTTCTAATATCTTTCAGTTAGATTTCATTGTTGTCAAATCAACTTACATTCATGCAAATGATACAGCTAATCCCATACACAATATGATGTACATAATGAATCCCTTAGTGGGACTTAAGGCCTTCATTCATGTGTTTAATCTCACCAAGTGAGATATATTCTTCGAGTTACACTCAATGATATTTCAGATTGTATTCGAACTTAATTCACAACATATGTTTAATGTATCAAACATATTATTCCAAGGTTACATGTTTCATCTCCTAAAATACTTACAAGAAACTCTATTTCAATCTAAGGGATACAATCTTACTTAGATAAACAAATTGTTTCTAATTATGTTTAATAACATAATCTATTTTAGAAAAGTAAAAACAAATTTTACTCCCACTAGCTTTTAGAAGTACTCATGAGATATCTTATTTATAATTAAAAACAAATCCAACAAGTGATCGATTTAATAATTTAAATTTAAGATTATGCTCATTAGATGCGTGCTTTTTAATCCATACTTGGATTCTAGCATTCTTGTATACTTTCTAAAGATTATATTTTGGATTCATAAAACCTTATTTGATTACATATCATCCTCGCTAAGTAATCAATTAATAAAGAGTTCTTGAAATCCAATTTGTCATATTTCCTTCCAAGAAAACAAGTATGATAATTCTATCATCTTTATATATTTAAAGTTCGAAAATGAGGAAGTTTTAATCATAATCAATTACTTGAGTATGAGTAAACACTTATGTTATTTGACGTGCAATAAATATGTATACAAATATTGTCCTTACGAGTCTTCTCTAAAAGGAAACTCATTCAAACCTAATAGGTTAAAGATAAAACAAATTCCAAGAATATGATTATCTTCCTTTGGACATCATCTATTTATTCATAGTCTCTGAGTCATTCATTAAATCCAAGATCTAAT
This sequence comes from Tanacetum coccineum, assembly GCA_026074375.1. Lineage (NCBI taxonomy): Eukaryota > Viridiplantae > Streptophyta > Magnoliopsida > Asterales > Asteraceae > Tanacetum > Tanacetum coccineum. The sequence goes on along the minus strand of BQNB010165659.1, from coordinate 4,031 downwards.
AATGCATCTTCTACATAATCCTAACCATTGATATAGAAAACATATCATGGGGTATCCTTGCGGATCTATGAATATGAGTAATCATCATTCTAAAGTTCAACATTTTCATGTTTTGCCTTAGTATGACATTCACTAGTGCGTTTAGAAGGTTTATGTATCTTCTTCTTCTTGAAGTAATTCAAGACCTACAATACTCCCACTCGCTTTTAGCAAAGTGAGACTCCTACTCGCTTCTTGTATATTTAAGACTATTATCAAATAACTCAACATGATGAGCAACAAAAACTTTGTTCTCGTATGGGTTGTAGAAATGGAATCCTATCGTTTTCTTTGGGTATCCAAGAAGATAAACTTAACAGTTCTATGTATTTGTCAATAATAATCTCCAAGAGATTTTTACCAAATTTAGAACTTCAATCAAGACATAATGAGATACATCTCATTTATCTTAATTAACCTTCTAGGTTGGAGTCTAATTGGGTATCTCCACGACATACTCAATTATCTAACCTTGATCTTTTTTAGGAGTTAAATAAGTTAAGGTCATCATGAATCAAACAATATCGATATAGAGTTTGATTACCCTTGTTAGACATACCATAAAATGTGGTATTCCAATAAGATTGATCTTATACTTTATGGCTTTTCCTATTATACCAACTTAAGTTAAAACGTAATGGTATCAATAGTGTTACTAAGCCAATTGCATCCTTTTACAAGTCCTTGATCAAGTCAATGACTTAATGTTTATGTACTAACAAGTAGACATAAACATCCAATACATTACTATTCGTTATAAGTCTTTGAACAAGTTAATGACATCACGTACATGTCTTTAACTAGAAGACATAACAGGATAACTTTTTACTTTACGTTATAAGTCTTTTCACAAGTAAAAGACTTAATGTACATGTCTTTAACAAGAAGACAATATAATTATTAAACTAAAGTAAATTAATAGTAAGTTCAAGTTAATTTCAAACTCCATGTTTATGATTTCCAAGAAAACAAAATCATGTAACTTTTCTTTTTGTCTTGACACATTCTCTTAATAGGGCTACATACATTAAATGTGTAGGAGTACTAGTAGATTAATAGTTTTCTTACTTTGCAGTCAAGAAACCATTAGTCATACTGTTCTAAGTTGTTCCTTGAACACAATAAAGATTTCTCACACTTGTACAGGGTACAACATTTTTGCATAAAACAACACCACACTAGTTAGTTTGTTTGTATTGACAATATGACAGTGTCAAGCTCATAGCTAGTATATATATAGAACTCCATCTATTAATAAGGAATCATTCATAACTATCAAAGATAACCTTAAACGGAAGCGACATCTCAAAGGCAACCAGTTATCAAAGATAATACACAGTGATTCTTTACCAAATAAAGATGTTTCACACTTGGAAAGTAATTTATTATTTCAGGCCAAGCCAGAAATAAAGTAAGATGTCTATGAGGTAAACATATCATAACTCCCACTGAATTTGATAGCATTGCAAGTTTGTTATTTTCATTTATGAAATGCATTACTCTCACTGGATCTGGCAACATTATGAGTGTTCCTTCACTAGTAAAAGTAATTGCAATTTATCTTTCCATATATTGAATATCTACACATTATTGCTAATGTGAGTCACATGGACTAGTAAGCAAGTACTTAGATATGCAAGTAAGTGTGTTCAAGTTCTAGCCATCTCAGCTGTTTATTAACTTGAAAAATTGTCATGCAATTCCTCCTTTATTCGCTCACTTTACCTCAAGGGTGTGCAACGTCTCTAACTGGTTTAAGGAAACAGCTATAGACACGAGTTCTCTAGTTATTGCCTTTTACAGTATTGCAGTGATATTTTCGTCTTCTAGTCAAACCTTATAAATTTGTCATGTTTACAACAAGATATTTTAATCTTGATAGCTATAGACCCAAGTTCTCTAGTTATCCAAGTTTCTTATTATGATTCAAAGATTTCAAAACCTAAAAAGGATATTGAAGCAATCTTGAAAGAATAAGAAGTCCAATTAACTTAACAAGAAGTTTGGTATGAGTTTGATTAGAATTTAGGATAATTCTTTCATTCCTATTATAACTTTTCCAAAAGTGAAAAGTATAGGAAACAGTCTTATTTTCCCAAGGAAAATAGACACGGTTTGTTTTCCATAAACAAGAACAAACCTTTGTTTACGGTAAACATTGCATAAATACGTTAAAAGAACTTGCAAAGTTCATTTTCATTATTTTCGATAATACATCTCTTATAAAATTAACTACCCATGTTTATACATAAATAAACGATTAGTTTTATCAAAAGTATAAGATCCAACTTGATGTTCTACCATTAATGCAGTTGATCTACTAGAAATAGTATAAATCAAAAGGGTAATCAGCGTCTGATAATTGCCAACATGTGCAACTCTTAGCTTGTATGGGGCACAAGGCATCATAATCCAAAATTAGAATGTCAAGTAGCATGTTTAACCCCATCTAGTGCCTTAGGTTGAAGTTCTAAACGACACACTTAATTTAAGTTGTCCAATATAAAATTAGTAATTTTACAGTCTCGGGTCTGACCATACGATTATTATATTACCTTGTTTGTAAATTTAACTAAAACTGTTTTAGAGTAAAAATTACAACTCAAGTGATTCCATACTTGGATTGCAATTGACTTACTTTTAGAGTAAAGTTTTGATAAAATGATGTTACCAAAATTTGTGTATAAGGAAGCATGCTTACAACCTTATAACACTAGTAATTTTTAAAACATTTCCATTTTCATTTTTAAACCTTTTATAAATATAAATCTCATAATTTTATGAACCACATTCCATTTATAAAATTAAGGTTACCATGTTTACAATATTTGTTGGGTTAAGTTCCTGAGCCCTTCAGTCTTTCAGTAGATTTAAACATAAAATCCCCTAAGTATAAGTCAAGCATAAGAGTGTTCAGCTTGAGACGCTGAAGACAAGTTTCTGCTTTAGTTCTTCGGGTACTTAGAAGATCAAGATTATCTTCACTTCAGTTTATGAGGCGGTGCAGAAACTGAAGAAGACCTTAGTAAGAGCTTCAGTCCAGTTTGTCTGACAATTCCAAGCTGGACGATGTCTATCTCCTTAACAAAAGTTGAAATGAAATGTTTCACTCCTAGAAGGTTTACAAGGCGGGAAAAAGATATGCTTTATTTCAAAAAGAATAAAGAAGGTCTCCTTAGGAAAGTAACTTCTAAAGTTGGTATAGAAATAAAACAACTTTTCTTAAAGGACTGTACCTATAGAAAGGAAATGTGCATTAAATGGTAGTTCAACCACCCATTTAATGTTGGCCACATAGTCTAGGTTAAACTTGTAAATCCTAATCCATTTGCCTATAAAAGGAAAGGGATATTGAGAGTAAAGAGCTACCTCTTCCAATTAATGCAAAACACATTGAAGAGCTCTCATATCTCTCAAACAAACTAAACAGAACTGCTAAAGCTGAAGCTTCAGTTCTAGTGAAGTAGTTTGTTTGCTTACTCTTTTAACATTGGTTAAGAGCTTAAGTTCGAAGGAGATAACACCTCAATTTTCATTCAACCACCTTGCTATTCCACAAGCAAGGTGTGTCATATATTCTTTATTTGATTTTAATAAGAACCTCTATGTTGAAAAGTACTTCTGTGTGTTTTAAACTTGTTCTTTATATATATATATATATATATATATATATATATATATATATGTTTAAAACTCACTTTGTTGCTTTGATATGTGATTAGTTTAACTTGATAAACCTTATATCACATTCAAAGGGAACAACAAGTGTATCAGAGCCTTCAGGTTTGTAAAATCTTTTAGAAAGTTCTTTAAACTATTCAAAAGCTTTTTAAAATTAAGATCCTATTACCATTATAACACCCTGTGTTTTCAAGTCTTTGATGACGTCGATAAATATGCTATTTATTTTTAGTGTTGTACGCGTTTGCTTGTAATTTCATGAATTAAGTTTAAATCGCGTAAGCTAAAAATTAGCGTTCAATGTGATCGGG
>BQNB010165658.1:0-14194 GCA_026074375.1 Tanacetum coccineum | reverse complement strand
AAACCTCAAGTTTCGAGTAGTGGTGGTACCTCAACTCAAATTGATGCCATTACCGCTCTTACTAAACAAGTCGAAGCTCTTATTTCTAGCATGCAAGAAGCTTATAACCAAAACCAAGAAGCCCTCATTCAATTAATGCAAACTCAAATGGGTCAACTGGAAGAAGCTTTTCAAGAGAGGCAATTAGGTATGCTTCCGAGCGACACCGAAACATACCCACGAGAAGAACGTAAAGTGGTTACTACTATAAGTGGTTTGACATTGGATGGATCTTTTATTCCTCATTCTAATTTTCCCATTTATCAATATGAGAAACTAGAACCGGAGACCATAATAGAAGTGGTGGAAATTCCTAGCTCTAAGAGCACACCACTTGTCCCACCTCTGAAAACTCCACCATTGTCCGCACCAAAACCTAAGGAAGACCTTGAGCCTAATCCTCATCAGCCACCGATTCCATGTCTATTTCAGCTTCAAGAAGAGAAATTTCATGCTTTGGAGAATCTTACGGGACGTGCCGACCATTTCGTTTATAGAATTGATATTATTGATTCTTTGGGCGATAAATTTCCTATTGAAAACAATTCTTTGAGTGGAAATCCCACTCCCTCTTCTGATTTTGTAGACTAGTCTCTCTCCCCATTTCCTATTCCCTACGAGGATAGTGACTCTCTCGTAGAGGAGACCGATACTCTTCCTTATCATTTTGATAATTCTCCGCCTGAGTATGAGACTTTTAGCTTTGATATTGAAGAGAAGAGTAGTGGCAGTACCACTTCTTATTCTGATTATTCTCTTACGGATTATGATGCTTTCTATTTTGATGATGATCATATTGAAGAGAATAGTAGTAGCAGTACCACTACTCATTCTGATTTTTCTCTTCCTAAATATGATTTGTTTATCTTTGATCTTTCGATTGATCCATTTCCTCCTGCCGATAGGAGTGACTTATATCATGAGGAGTTCGTCGATGAATTCGCTCACATCATATCTCCACCGGAGTATGATTATTTTTATTTTGATCTAGAGACCAATCCATGAGAGTTTACTAGTGTTGTGGAGAAAAATATATTTGATTTATCATCGACTAAGGATTCTACAAGTATTGAGCTTAATGATTTTCCTCTCCTCTTATCCGATTGTGACTCCTCTCTTTCTAAGGAATTTTCTGAGATTGACCTTCTAGTCTCATTTCCCTCTGGAAATGAAGACATCGTTTTCGATCCTGGAATATTCATTATCAAAGGAGTCCAATCTGAGAGATTTCATATTCTTCCACTGGACAATTTTCCTACTATCTCATTCGTCAGTGATTCTCTTCTCTTGACTGATTCTTCTGAGATCGAAACTTTTCTGTCATTTCCCTCCAGAAATGAAGACAAAGTTTTCAATCCCGGAATTCTCATTATAGATGGAATTTTCTCTTTCACGATAAAATCTCCACATCTTTTGATTAAAAATTTCATGATCTATAAATATCATATCTTTAGAGAAATTTCATTGATGACCGAATCTTCGGTCGGTTTTCACCCCAAGGACAAATAAATTCGGGGAGAGTCAAGCTAGAGACTCGCACAAAAACAAGCGCTTCTTGAGAGGCAAACCGTGTCTTTTCTTCTTTCTATTTTCTTAATAAATAAGAGTGTGTGATTTTATAGCCCAAGTATGGGGGCGTGTTTCTTTCTATGGTATGTGGCTCCGTTTTTGTAGGATTCCTTAAGATCATGAAGACCCGTGCTTGTTTTCAATCCTCCAATCGCCCGGTCTTCGATCTTCTACTTATTTTGAAATCCTCAATCCTGATCATGTATATTATTGTGTTTCCCTTTTCACACTTGGATCTTTTTGCATTTGCCTTTTTATTCTTAAGTGTGGGGGTAAACCCCGACATTTTTAAACATTGAGGCCAATGTTCTATTTTAAGTGTGGGGGGGGGGGGATTTCTGCCGAAATATGATCTTACCTGTGCTTATATGTGTTCCCACGCAACCCCATTTTGACCAAAATTTTAAAATTTTTATTGTTTTAATGTGATATATATATAAAAAAAATATAAAAATAATAATAATAATAATAATAATAATAAATATAAATATAAAAAAATGGAAAAAATGATGAAAATATAAAAATATATAAATAAGTAGGCCCGTAGAATTAGGTAGCTTTTGACTTGACCAAGTTTTAAACTCTAGCTTTTCCCTTAGCTTTCGAGACTTAGCGTTTGCTTAACTTTAAAATTTTGCAAAGAACGAAAGATGATAGAGTTAAATATAAGTTAGAAGCTAAACATAGAGTAGTTGGAACTCTTTAGAGCTCATAGAGGTTAATTGTGACTTTTTGCTCCAATTAGCTAAATAAACGTTATAATTGTTGAATAAATAAAGTTACTTTGGTTTTTACGATTCTTAGTTTAAATTATTTCGTAGAGATTCCTTCTGGTGAAAGTAAGGTATACATCGAGGTTTTGTTAGTGTTGTGGGGAAATAGGCTACCGATTCCTCACGGCTCGCTACCGTTGTCTAGGTAGTTAAAAGACCACAAGACTCAAAATTTGGCTAAAATAATAATAGTTATGTAATAAACCGAAGCCGAAATAAGACCACTACCTCTTGCCGGCTCACAACCGATGTGGTAGTCATTTAAAGGGTGTAGGTAATACTAATAATAATAAAAACTGTGGGCTGATAAAAGTTTACTGCCTCTTGCCGGCTCACAACCGATGTGGCAGTCTTCTAAATAAGGCACATAGTAATAATCCGAGACTGATAAAAGTTTGATGCATCTTGCCGGCTCACAACCGATGTTGCAGCCTTCTAAAAGGTCAAGGATCACCGAGGTCGAAAAAAGACTCCTAGACCATGGTCGGCTCGCATACCGATGTGGCAGTTGTTTAAAGGACCGAGGTTTAATAATGTTGCAATAATAATAATAAAGCCAAATTTCGACTCTGGGTTATATAAAAAGGATAACCCCTAAATCATACGAAATTAGAACCTTAATGTGGACCTTATTCTCACCATATCGTCTCTTTAGGAAAGGATTTCAAACTAATTATGGTCTAAATAAAACCTTTAGAGGACTTAGGAATAAGGGAGCAGAAAGTAGTAATGCATACACAATTAGCATTTATGAGTAGTGTTAGCATCTTAACTTGTATTTAACAATGATTTCGTTTTTAAGCTTGGTGTGGGGCGGGTGAAAAATCAAGGACGGTGAATTTATCTTTTTAGTGTTTCTTGTTCCGTGATGTTGTGATATGTATGAATGATAATAATAAATGCATAAAAATGGTAAAACGAGGAGCTTTTCAAAACTAGTGATTTCTTAATTCCCTTAGATGAACACTTAACTACTTATCGAGGTAATTAGTCTAAGGGGTGGAAATTTTTGGTTTTCTAAGTTTGTATTTATGACATTGCGTGAGGACACGACAATAGCTTAGTATGGGGGATTTTGGTATGTGCTTAAATACACATACCTTTTACCTAATAAAACGAGCTAAAAAGACCAATAATGACCAATAAATACAGAAAAATGCATTGTATTCGTTTGTATTATGAATTGTGTCTAGCAGGTAACGAATATTCAATAAAAGGACGAAAATGAAGCATAACGGACAAAACTGATCACAGGAATGGAAAGAGTACGAAAATATCAAAGTCGAAGGCGTACCCATATTTTATGGACCAACCCGGGCCCACTTAATGGGTCGGGTCAGCCCAAAATCCTAGCATAATAAACCTAAAAGTCCATGATTTAAATATGAGTCCAAAACCCTTTACTCTCGGCCTAATTCTAAATCTATACCACCAAGCCCAAGTCAAACTTCCTTTAATCCAGTCAACTCATATAACCTGGGTCAAACAAATGAAACCCGCCACAAGTTACTATTCATCCTTTGTCCTAATTTCACCCTGGCACCCAAATTAACCTCGCTTTAATGATAATTAACCCTTTTAGAAGATCAATGACGTACGCAATGACATTCTTGTCAGTCCACGTTGGCGATCCCACATGTTTTGATTGGTTGATTTGACGTGGAGGGCAATCAAGGGCCTAAATTAATTGATCAAGAGTTGGTTATTGATGGAGGGCTGAGATTAAAGATTGAGGAGCGTTTAGGGCTAGAAGCTTCACCTCACTCCTATAAAAGGAGGCATCCACACACAAGAGCAGGATCATCTAGTGTAGAATTTAGTTTTAGCTTATTTTCTAGTTTTAATAGCTTATTGTAACGTTTTCTTATTGTATTTTCATTTAAAGCCTTGTAACTTTTCAATATCAATAAAATTGCAATTTACTTTTATTCCTGTGCTTTTAAATTCTGTCTTACTTAATATGTAAAATAGCTTAATATGATTTGTGTTATGATTTAACAAACCTCAATAAGCTCTTTTAACTACTTAAGTTAGCTTATTACTTAGTTAAGCCTCAAAAGCTTAACTGAGTTTTGATAATCACTCAAAACTCACCCCTAAATATAACCTCAACTTATTTTGGAAGATGAGCCAGATTGGGATGGGCTCATATGACAATACTAGCTTGTTCTAAACAAGCTAGAGCTTGTAGACAAAGCTCTTTTGAGCATGTTTGCCCTGTTTTGAGCAAGGGCTATTGTAAGTTCACTTTCTATTGCTTATTTTAGCTTAATACTGTTTTGCTTATCTCATGCTTAATTGTGCTTATTCCTGCTTATTTGCTTAATTGTTGCTATTTACTGCTTATATTAGCTTAATCTGTCCTAATATTGTTAGTTTATTGTTTAGATTTCATTAGTTTAGTTTTTACTTTAAAACTGTCCAAAAATCCAAAAATATAGTATTAGCTTATAGCTTATTGAAAGGTGTTATTTGATTGTTTAAATCTGCTTATTAGACCTATTGTAATCTTGTCATTATCTGGTATCTTGAATATAAGCTTAAAATCTGAGTCTTATAAGCTAAAAAATGAAATTGAGCTTCTTAAAGGGGTGTTTGGCACTGGCAGTTCTAACCTAAGTTAGAACTGCTAGAAGGCTTAAAATCCTTTTGGTCAAGTTTGATCTTCAATTTGAAGGTTATAAGATCAAGTTTTAAGGTTTGTATTAAGCTAAATTTGTTTTTGATAAGTTTGTTGATTTAATATTTGAAACTGTGGTGATTTAGCATGCAATCAGCTTATTAGTTTAAATATTTGATAAGGTGTTATTTAGTGTCAATTCCATGCTTATTTTAAGTCTATAATGCAGTAGTAAGTAGTTAAAAATAGAGTGCAATTGCCCTTTTGGTTTTTAGTCTGTCTTAAGTTCCATATCTCACTTTTTCAAAGTTCAAAGTCTAGTTTTCTAAAACAAAATTAGATTAGAATAACTTGATTCTAAGGTCTGAAATTGAAAGTTTAAGCTCTTTGTGCATCTAGCATAATCTGTTTTTAGCTTTTGAGTTTTTTACCTTAGCTTAATTTAGTTTAAATTTAAGGGCGAAAAAGCCATTTTGTCTTTCATAAAACTTGATAAAGATCTAAAAAAAGAGTCTAGCTGTTAACTGTCAGTTTTAAAAGTTATTTTTCTAGCTAATTTCTTAACCAAATTTTGTAAATCTTGCTTTTATGAATTATTTGGAAGCTAAATTCAATCTGTTTTCAATTTGTTAATTATTTAATAAGCTTAATTGGTCTTAAAATAAGCTCAAAGTTGAGCATTTTTCCCTTGAAAACTGCCATTTTAAGTCCAATAAGCTTTTAAGCTTATTCTGTTAAGTAAAACCTTGTCACTTTAGCTTTTTAAGTTTAGGTAAGGGTCTAGTATTGGCTTATTTGATTTCCATTTGCTTTTTATGTTTTAAAATCCAAAAACAGTTTTTGCTTATTTGCCAAATAGTTTAGTTTAGTCAATCTATTTCCTTAAGCTAGCTTATTCTAGCTTATTAGTGAGTTTTAGAAAAAGTGTCTTTTACAAATTTGCTTATTTTTAGCTGATCTTTAAAAAATTTAAAAAGAAAAATAAAAAAATAATTTTGCAAAAAGGGAAGCCACAGTTTCCCCCTTAGCAAACACACGCCTCAACACCACACACACTAAACCAACTGCCCTTGGGTATTTTTCGGTTATAGTAATGAAACATTAATATCTTATAGACATTCTAGAATTTTGCTTATACGTGCTTATCTGCTTATTTTCTGCTTATTCATTAAGCAAATTTTCAAGTTAGCATTTTTCATAGATTCTAATCAGTCTAAAGTGCTTTTCATAATTTTTCTAGAATTTTTCAAATTAGTTTAGTATTTTTAATTAATTTTCTAGATTAATATCATTTTTAATTCATAATAAATAAAATCAAAATCAAAAAAATATAATTCTTTTTCTGAAAATTATTTTAAGTCATTTAGGATTTATAAAAATAGGAAACCAAATCAAATTCTTGAACTATTCAATTACGCGATCACAAACTAAACCGATTTTCAATTCGTACCTCGAAGAGGAAAAACAACTCGGGAGGTTTTGAACTTTGCTTTGGTCAAAAGCAACTTTCTTGAGCCTTTTGGAATACGTATACTATATACTATAAAATGATCCCGACCTTATACATTCTTACGGGTGTGTTTGGAACGAATCAGAATTCTTTTCTCATTTTGAGTTTTCTATCATGTCATACTTTGGTTCTTGCCTTGTATAGATGAGAGTTTTCATACGCTTGATGTCGGGGTTCATCTAACTCGTATAATTGGAACATTCTTTTCTCACCAGCGGCGATGAGATCAGGATTACAGTTTTTTTGTGCCCAGTATGCACGACGTTCGATTTCAAAAGGTAAATGGTAGTTTTTACCGTATAAGAGTTTATATGGTGTGGTTCTGGGTGGTGTTTTGTAAGCGGTTCTAAAAGCCCACAGAGCATCATCGAGCTTTCTTGATCAAACAACTGGATTATCTTTAACTATTTTTTCAAGGATTCTTTTAAAGGCTCTGTTGTATTTTCAACTTGCTCGCTTGTTTGAGGATGATGTGATATAGAGAAACGATGGGTAACTCCATACTTTTTCATGGTTTTTTCCATTATTTTGTTGTAGAAATGAATTCCTTAGTCGTTTATGAGAGCTTTGAGCATACCGAAACGGTAGAAGATTTTTTTTTAGGAATGAAATAACAACTATGGTATCGTTCGTTGGTAAAGCTTGAGCTTTGGCCCATTTGGAAACATAATCGACATTTAAGGGAATGATCCCATAAAGTCGATACCCCATATGTCAAAAACTTTGCATACTTGAATGCTATTTAAGGGAATTTCATCATGTTTGGATATATTCCCAGTTTTTTGACATGCTTCGCAAAGGCTAGCTAGAGTATGAGCTTCTTTAATGATTTTTTGCCAATAAAAGCCTGAGTCTAAGACTTGTTTAGCTGTGGTGTTTGGTCCATAATGTCCACCAGTAGGTCCGTGGTGACATTGATCAAGAATGGTACGAGTTTCTGGTCCTAAGACACAGTGTCTGATCATATTGTCTGAACATACTTTGAAAAGATAAGGATCTTCCCAAAAGTAGTTTTTGAGGTCAGAGAAGAACTTGTTCTTTTGTTGGTACCTCATTCCTTTACGTATAATATCACCTGCGAACCATGGTATGTCTTTGGTGGTTATTTCCATAAGAGTTTCGCCAGGAAAGTTATCATCGACATCACTGTCATCACTTGTCTCATCATTATCAATCCGAGATAAGTGGTTGGCGACAACATTTTCTGTACCTTTTTGTCTTTTATTTCGATATCAAATTCTTGAAATAGCAGAATCCAACATATAAGACGTGGTTTAGCATCTTGCTTTTGAATAGGTGTCTTAAAGCTGAGTGATCAATATAGACAATTGTTTTGGATAATATCATATAAGGTCGAAATTTGTCGAATGCAAAGACTACAACCATAAGTTATTTTTTAGTAACCGTATACTTTTGCTGAGTTGCATTAAGGGTTTTGCTTGCAAAATAGATAGGATGAAAGTGTTTACCATCTTTTTGTCCTAAGATTGCTCTAACTGCGAATTTACTTGCATCACACATAAACTCAAATGGAAGGTTCCAATTCGGGCTTACGATCATAAGAGTACATGTGAGTTTTTCTTTTAATGAATTGAATGCTTTGTAACATTCATCATTGAATTCGAATGGAATATCTTTTTTAAGTAACTTAGTTAGAGGTCGGGCAATTTTCGAGAAGTCTTTGATAAACCGTCGGTAGAAACCGGCATGTCCATGTAAACTTCTAATGCCTTTGACATTAGTAGGGGGTAGAAGTTTAGAGATTACGTTAATTTTGGCTTTGTCAACTTCAAGGCCTGCACCGGACACTTTGTGTCCAAGCACAATTCCTTCTTTAACTATGAAGTGGCATTTTTCCCAATTAAGGACAACATTTGCATCCTTGCAACGTTGAAGCATTTTATCGAGGCTATTGAGACAGTTATCGAACGAGTTTCCAAAGGCGGAGAAATCTTCCATGAATACTTCCACGGATTATTCGATCATGTCCTGAAAGATAGATAACATGCACCTTTGAAAAGTAACGGGAGCATTACATAAACCGAAAGGCATTCGCTGATAAGCTTATGTTCCGAAAGGGCATGTGAAGGTTGTTTTTTCTTGATCCATTGGATCGATTGGTATTTTGGAAATATCCAGAAAAAACATCGAGGAAACAGAAATATTTATTTCCTACAAGTCTTTCTAACATTTGATCCATGAATGGTAAAGGAAAGTGGTCCTTTGCGGTTGCTTCATTAAGTTTACGATAATCGATGCATACTCGCCACCCCATAATGGTTCTTATTAGGATAAGTTCATCTTTTTCATTTGTGACAACTGTAATACCAACTTTCTTATGTACACAATGGATGGGACTTACCCATGGGCTATCGGCGATTGGATATATAATTCCAGTGTCGAGAAGTTTAATGATATCTTTTTTAACAACTTCTTGCATGTTAGGGTTTAATCGTCTTTGTTTTTGAACAACTGGCTTTTTGTCTTCTAAGAGCTAAATTTATTGTTTACAAAAAGACAGATAGTATCCAGGAATGTCTATTTTTTTCCAAGTAAATGCTTGCTTATGTCTTTTTAAAATAGAGATGAGCTTATTTTTGTTTTTCTCAGAAAGCTGGGATGATATGCTTACAAGAAGAAAAGAGGGTTCTTCCAAGAATACATATTCCAGATGATTAGGAAGAGGTTTCAGTTCAAGATCCGAATGAGGTACTTCAAGAGATGTCTTGATTTTATAATCAGTGTTAAAGGTGATCTTTTTGAATGGCGGTTCTTCGGTTTCGGATTCAGAATCAGTGTTTCCTTTGATATTCATAGACATGAGTTCATCGAATTCAGCAAAGAGTTTTTCTTTGAGAATAGTTCCTTCGATTGAATGAAGGATTTCACTCCCTTCATCGAGAATAGCATCAAAATCTGCATCTAAGATTTCATCGATAACATCAATGCTAAAACATGTATAATCGTTTGAATAAGAGTGTTTCATTGCGGAATCGATTGAAAATGTCATTCTTTCAGTACCAACTCCAAGATTGAGTTGTTTTTGTTTTACTCAAATTACTACATCGGCAGTATGGAGAAAATGTCTCCCTAAGATTAGAGGAACTTTACTGTCTTCTTCCATTTTGAGAATTAAGAAATCCACGGGAAAGGTGAATTTACCAACTTCAATGAGCATATTTTCAGCTATTCCAATAGGGTGTTGGAATGATCGATCGGCTAACCTTACACTCATTTATTAGGTTTGAGAGTTTCAAGAGAGAATTTAGCATGTAAAGAATATGGCATAAGATTAATGCTAGCACCAAGGTCGGCTAAAGCATTGCGTGAGAAAGATTTGCTAAACGTGAAAGGAATAAGGAAACTTCCGGGTCTACCATGTTTAGTAACTTTGTTTTAGATCATATCAGAACTTTTATCGCTAAGGAAAGCAGATGAGATATGTTCGAGCTTGTGCTTATTACTTATAAGTTCTTTGAGAAATTTGCCATAGTTCAGCATTCCTGCTAACACATTGACAAGAGGTACATCAATTCGAAGGGCTCAAATCATATCGAGGAATTTACCATATTGGGATTCCATTTTCTCTTTTCGAAGGCATTGAGGATATAGAATATTTGGTTTGTATGGTTTAGGTATCGGAGCTTCTTTGACCGGTTTTGGAGTTTGAGATTTCGGTTGAGGTGTAGATTCTTCTTCTTCATCCTCACTATCGAAATTGATAGGAGTTTTAGAATCGTTTTGTTGATCATTTGGGTTGATAGGTGGGTTATAAGATTTACCACTCTACGTAAATACATCATTTACAATCTCATTTCGAGCTTGCGATGGTTGATAAGGTTTAGTTGATCTACATTTTGGGTTTGGTTGAGTGTTACTAGGAAGAGATCCAGAAGGTCGACCAGATTACTTGTCAGCTAATCTGTCGATTTTTTCTTCAAGGTTTTGGATTGAGGCTTGATGATTTTTGGTTGTTTTTTCGAATTTAGTTTTTAGTTTCATAAAAGTGTCTTTGACAAAAGAATTGGTCTAGTGTTAAGCTTTTATGAATTTGCTTAATTGTTTTTGAAGGTCAGGTTTATCATCAGAGTTAGATCGGTAGTTGTCTCGATTATAATTGTTTCTTCTTCTTGAACGCCAATTATCGCGGTCACGATCGCGGTAATCATTATAAAAACGAGTGCGTCGAAAGGTTTGCATAAATTTTGCTTCTGCTTAAGGAGACATAAATTTGTCATCTTCATCATATTCGGGCATCGAGTGATTTGAACGGGATTGCATTTCTTTGTACTGAGCATCCATTTTCATGGTCATGGCATCCATTCGAGCCATAATTTTATCAGTATCAGAATTACTGCTACCTTCGTCCGCAAAAGCAACAATTTTCTTTAGATAAGATTTTGTTTTTTGGTTTTTAGCCCAAACAAGCTTGAGTAAGACTTTGTCTTCGAGGAGTTGGTAAGCTTGATTTGGTGTTTTATAGAGGAAAATTCCACCAGCTGCAGAATTAAGAGCTTCTTGGGTTATTCGTTGAGACCGCGGTAAAATATTTTAATTATATTGCCTTTGGATAGATTGTGACCATGGCAATTTCTGAGCATTTCTTTCATACGGAGCCAAGCTTCAGTTAAAGTTTCGTTTTCATGTTGAGAAAAGGCTCAGATTTCTCCGAGGAGTCGATCGAATAAAGCTGGGGGAAAGAATCAGCTTATAAAGGCGGAGCGAAGTTCATCCCATATTTCAATGGTTCCTTCATTGAGTTCGTCAAGCTAAGTTTTTGCTTCACCCGTGAGTGATAGGGGAAACATCATTAGGCGGACAGCTTCATTTTCGGTGTCTCTGAATTTAAACATATCACATATTCTAAGAAATTTGTGAATGGGTTTATGTGGATGAGTTTCTATTCTACAATCAAATTGGTTTCCTTTGGCGAGAGTCAAGTGGTTACCCTTAATGGCGAATTCGTTTGAGGTTTTAGGAATGGTGATCGCGGAAACGGGAGTCGGATTGACAACATGGTCAGCAGACCACATGGGTTCATCATCCATTAGGTTGTAATTTTCAAGGATATCAAGAAAGTGACGGAAATAGTTGATGTCGAAAATAGGTAGGTAGACAATTCTTGGTTGTGCGGGTTGTTCGTCTCTTCGTTCGAAAGGAACTATCTTGTTTCGACGACGAGGTCTACGATTCAGGGTACGTTTAGGTTCAGATAATGGTTCGACAAGTTCTGAGTTGGAAGCATGTGTATGCATCCAAGGTGAACTGTTGGATGATTTAGAAAACGTTTTTAGGAAAAAACGTTTGATTGTAGAAAGTGCAGTGCACTTCCTGCAACGAGAGTTACAACAAGCAAGCAGATTAATTTTTAGGAGGAAAAGCGATTAATTTTGTTTTAAAACATAACAAGAGATGATTATAGAATAGTTTATAAATCCCTGGCAAAGGCGCCAAAAACTTTGATGTGTTTCAAAAGCTTTAAATTTATAAGACTATGTTGGGAAATAGATTGTAAAAGACTTAATACTGGTAGTATAACAGTTAAGTGTGGCAGTACAAAGTTAATACTGGCAGTACTAAGTTAAGTCTGGCAGTACTAAAGTTAGTACTAGCAGAGTAGCAGTACTAGAGTTAGTACTGGTCATATTTAGTTAAGTCTGTTCTAGTTAAGTCTGTTTATATAACAGAATAGTAATAGTTATCTTAGAGATATCTTAGGAGATATCTTAGGAAAAGATATGTATTATCTTTTCACACGTTTGTAAAGCCCATTAGGGTTTCCTTGGTGTATAAAAGGAACCCTAAGGCACAATGTTATGTACGTGATTGAAATATCAATAGAAGCATTAGAGCTTAATAGAAATCAATAGCAAATTAGTTTTATTGTTCTTCTTAATTCTTGTGTTAAGATTCCGCATTAACACTTGATACTCATAGTCAGTGTCTCTCACATAGTTGATTTGGATTTATTCAAGTTAGCTATTGTCTTACAAAGGCTATATAGATCCTAAACCTAGGACCTACAAGTGGTATCAGAGCCTGTAGAGGGACTCTGAGAAAGAAGAATCACTAGAACCACAAACTACACTCTCCTACGATTCTTTACAAAATGTCTCAATCTGCTAATGATGAGTTCTCACAACATCTCAGTGATGATGAAGAATCAAACCATGAAAATGCATCAGACACTGGTGCTGCACCTAAACAACAACAACAGGTGATTCCTCAAACAACTGCTATCTCAAATATCAAACTCCCAATTCTGAAGAAGGAGGAGTATGATATATGGGCTATGGAGATGGAGCATTACCTTGAGTACATTGACAATGAGGTTTGGAAGGTAATTCAGAATGGAAACTCCAAGAAAAGAATTTCAACTGGAAAGGATGGTATTGTTCGAATACTTTCACCAGTAACTGCTGCAGAAATTCAAGCTGTTGAAAAGGAAAGGAAGGCTAAGAATATCCTGCTGATGGCCATTCCCAAGGAGCATATGAGAAGGTTTCATGGAATGGATGATGCAAAAGAGATCTGGGAAGCCATCAGAACTAGGTTTGGTGGTAATGCAAATTCAAAGAAAATGCAGAAAGCTGTTTTCAAACAACAGTTTAAAGCATTTAAAATATCCAGTACAGAAGGGTTAGAAAAGGGATATGACAGATTCCAACAGTTACTTTCTCAGTTGGAAGCTCATGGTGCTGAAGTATCAACTGAGGATGCAAATCATAAGTTTCTCAGATCTTTGCCCGCAGCATGGTCCAATCTGGCAATGACTATGAGAACTAAACCAGAGATTGACACTTTATCTATTGATGATTTGTACAATAACCTTAGAGTTTTTGAGCAAGAAATCCAAGGTGCCTCAAAAACATCTTTAAGTGCTCAAAATGTTGCTTTTATTTCACAAAGTAAAAGCAACACTAATAAAGTTAAGTCTGGTCTTACTAGTGCCTACAGTACTTGCACTCCTTCTACTTCTTCAACCAATATTACTGAAAAAGAAGTTCTTGCTGGTTTTGCTAATGAAGTTATCTATTCCCTCTTTGCCAAACAATCAGAGGACTGGGACTTACTTCATGAAGATCTGGAATAAATTGATGATGTAGACATTGAAGAAATAGACATAAATTGACAGATAGCAATGATTGCTATTCGAATGAAGAAGTTTTATAAGAAATCAGGAAGGAGAGTTCGCGTGGATGGAAAAACACCTGTTGGTTTTGACAAAAAGAAGCTTGAATGCTTCAATTGTCACAACACTAGTCACTTTGCCAAGGAATGTACAGCAAAGGCGACACATGATGGAAAGAAGAAGAGAAACTCATTTGATCAACATCAAGAAGCTGGGAAGCAAGAGAAGAATCAGATGGGCTTGTTGACAATAGATGATAGGATTGTCAATTGGGGAGAACATACTACAGTTGAAGAGACAAATCATGCACTAATGGCTATCAACTTAAGTATTGAGGTAACTTTGTGTTCTAAAACTTGCATTGATTCATACAATACTCTTAAACTACTGTATGATGAACAAATGAATCAGTTAGGTGATCAAGAAGCACAAATACTTGCATATAGTCAAGTTGTTAAGAAATTAGAAGCTGAACTTGTTACTTTTCAAAAACAGCAACTTTCTCTAAATGAAAAGCTTACATTCCAAGCTAATGAAATATATGAAAAAGA
>BQNB010165656.1:0-13612 GCA_026074375.1 Tanacetum coccineum | reverse complement strand
TGCTCCTAGACTATCCTTACTATATATTTGATATTTTATTATATTATATGTATTTTAAGGTATAGTCTGAGCGGATCAGGTCCATTTAAAGTATTCTATGTTCATTCATTCATTTCCTATTGTGTACATACTTGTTGTATAAGTTAATCACCACCTAGATTCATTTTTAAAGTGTTTAAGGATTTCATATGAACAAGTGTCATGAACATTTAGAGGACTAAATACATGTAAGATATACGGTATAACACTTGGTGAAATTATGGTGCAAGGTCTTTAAACAAAAATGATTATAAACTAACTTTATTAACTAAAAACCCTAATTACTTTTTATACCTACTGTTGGGATTCGAACCATAAACCATACATTTTATATTTTATAAAAATAGCACTCTTCACAAGGATCGTAAGCATGTAAAGAACTCGAAAAACGGAATTATAACGAACAAGTTACGAATTTTACAAGTTATATATATTTAACTATATAAAAACAGTTTTAAGCACTGATGTGAACAGTAATTATTACTGTTCATCAGGGGTTTAAATTTTATAAATATAATATTTTGATAAATTTCCTTAATACGAACCCACGGACATAAAGAACTCGAAAAACGGAATTATAACGAACAAGTTACGTATTTTACAAGTTGTATATAATTAATTATATAAAAACAAACTGTTATGAACAGTAAATATTACTGTTCATCAGGGGTTTAAATCTTATAAATATGATATTTTGATAAATTATCTTAATACTAATCCAAGGATATAAGGAACTCGAGAAACGGAATTATAATGAACGAGTTATGATTTAAACAAGTCACGTATAATTAATTCTATAAAAACAGTTTTTATAAACTGTAATGAACAGTAAAAGTTACTGTTCATCAGAGGTTTAAACTTTATAAATATGATGTTTTGATAAATTATTTTAATACGAAGACATGGACATAAGAAACGTATAAAACGGAGTCGAAACGATAAAGATATGAGGTTTTAAAAATCACGCGCACTATTTTCACTTTTATATATTGTTTTATAAAACAACTAAACTAATAATGAAATATCATTATGTAATCAATAAAAACATTTAATCCTATATTTTTCCAAATAGTACATTAGTAAACGAAAATAATATTTTCTTACGGATACAAGTACACACACTTTCATTTAACAAAGTACGAGTTAATTATTGTTTTAACTTTTAAAGAATTAATAAAAACTATTAGGTGGTGGTGTAACTATACGACATGTGATGTTTTAATTATATGAAATACATTATACTCATACGACCTATAATTAATTAGGTTGCATTCGAATTGCCGAGACGATTCACTTACTTGATTTAGATAATCAATCATTCACTTACGGTGAGTTCATAGCCCCGCTTTTATACAATTATATTGTTTTACAACTTTGGGGTGAGAAACATGCATCATTTTACATTTGGACGCAAGTACTCTTTTAAACATATTACGAGTTGGCCTAAGTAGCTAAACCCACTATTGCCCACTATCATGAACTGTCAATTGCTAGTTAGCGAGCGCGAATGTTATGAATAGATCTATTTGGGATTGACATCCCCATTCGGGTGAGTAGCGCTCATCGGTTTCGAACAGTACTGAAACAACGAACGTATACATGGCGGAACAATTTGGATGTTGCGGGTTTGAACATCTACATGGGCACATTTAGTGCATTAAATTGCATACTGATAAGTGCTTAATTACACATATCTTTTACCTTTAAAAACGAGCTTAAATGACCAAAAACAGACAAAAACTGCCGGAATCTTGTGGTCCTATTTATACATTTACTAAAGACCGTGGCATTCACCAACTTTATGTTGACGGTTTTAAGCATGTTTTTCTCATGTCCCTAAGGTACGGGAAACACAACAGGATACATTGGTGGTCCTTCATTTTGGAGTCTTACTATAATGAATTTGGATGCATTACCTTTTGGGAATATTTGTTATGTCTTAACATCTTTCCTTTTATGGATGACAATATTTAAGCTTGGCTATGATAACAAACAAGTCTATTTATTCCAAGTACAATTTAAACGACTCATATAGAGGTCGTTCTCATATCTCGTGCTATTGATCTATGAAGTAACACTCTCCAACCCATATTCCGCTGCGACCCATTTTGGGGGTGTTACAGATTGGTATCAAGAGCCTAGGTTATAAAGAACCAGGTCAAATGTTTTTGCTGGACTATAACCATTTTCAAACATTGCATCATACAAAAGTTTTTCACGGACACATACACTTTGAGTTGCATTAGTTGGTTATGCTATATGCTTTCATGATATGTATACATGTTTATATTATACTACATATATTTATGATGGTCTTATATAATCTACTTATATCAGTTACTTTATTCTTTGCATTCCTGTCTTGCATCATCGCTGTACCCATACCTCTGCTGTACCACTGATCCGAAACCATGGAGGTTTATGGGGAGCGACGAGAGTACCGATGGAGGTGTACACGAGTCATGTATACGGATACGATGGCTTCCCATGCAGAGTAGACCCACCATCCCTAACTATGTGCCTGGACCTGAGCACCCATGTCCCCTGACTATGTGCCTAGTCCCGAGCACCCCCATTCGCCCTCGAGTTACTATGTTCCCGAGCCTGAGTTACCCGAGTACTATTGCCTTTCGGATGATGAGGAACCATGGAGGACAGCCTCTAACCCACTGATGCTATCCCGTAGCCCTATCCCCAGGCTATGTACCTGATTTTGATCCGAAGAGATCCAGCGGAGACTCGAGGAGGCGCATGTGCTTACTGCTGACGGCGGGACTGGAGATGATGAGCCCTCCGGTGATGACACTGGTGATGATGATGCTCATGATGATGATGAGGAGCCTTTCGAGGACGAGGAGGATGACGAGGAGGAGGAGGAGCACCTAGCTCCGGCCGACTCTCTGGTTATACCTGTTGTTGACGTTGTTCCCTCAGCTGGGGATACAGAGGCCTTTAAGACTAATGAGTTGCACCTCACATAGACCACTTAGATCGGATCCCTTTGCCCATCACGTCTCCGTTAGAGCACGCCGCTGTCAGGACCTGAGCCACCGATGCCGGCATCCATGGAGGCACGCATTACTGAGCATGCTGCCGCACCTACACCACCACTACCTGTTGCACCTTCACCATTACCCCTACATCACCACTCACTACTAGCCCTACTGATGCAGGGGCACCATTAGGCTATAGGGTAGCCGGGATTCGGATGAGAAGTGCAGTTGCATCACCACCTCATTACTCTCCACCTATTCCCCCATGAACTGATGTTCAGAGGCTGAGATTGCCGCTCGGAAGAGAGCTTGTTCTTTCTACTTCCGCTCCAAGATAGAATCAGGAGAGTTCAGCGGCTGATTTGACTGTTGGCAAGACAGCCAAGGCATACTCAGAGGTTGACACTGGGAAGAGATTGATGAGGCCAGCGATGGAATAGCACCGACCACCGTGGAGGGGGTCGACAGTGAGTGACAGAGCTTGCTATATGTTAGGCAGAGGACTGGGAGTTCGAGGCAAGATTTAAGGAGGCATATGCTGTCGAGTTACTAGGGAGCCCTAGTCAACCACAATACAGAGATAGCCCACCCACGGCACAGCTTTGGCTATGGATAGAGAGGTGTAAATACTCGTATAGCATGAATCGTTTGAGGAGAGGAATGCAGCTATAGCGGCACCTGTTAGGACATGGAGGCACAGTTACCACGATGATTATCAGCCACAATCACTTCAGACTCGGTTGACATCAGCGCTTGGACGTATTGCGACCACTGGAGACTAGCGACCCAAAGCCCAGATGGACCAACTGAGGCTGCAGCAGCAGTTAGTCATGCACATGTGTAGCTATCTGTATAGCCTATTAAGTTTTATGGGTTACCCACAGCTAATAGGCTGTAAGGACTTTGGTTTTATCTTTTTAGTCTATCAATGTATGGCGTGTTAAGTATTTTGGTTGTCCCAGCTAACACGACTTACGGTCTATTTATACTTTTAGGTATCTCATTGTACTGAACATGTTGTAATCCGGACCCTCATGTATGATTATCGATGCTGTTGTGTATGGTATGTTGATGTATTTATGATGGTTGATTTCACTTTTAGTTGTATATTTCATGTGGATGAAGTGATCTTTTTATTTAAACTGCATATGCTGTTACGTTTAATGATTGTGTGAAATTGACATCTATTACTATTTTGTGATTTTGAAGAAATTGCTACAACATAAGAGCCACGAGGCAACACCCGCCACCATAACCAATTCCTACCCCACTGTCACTAATGACTCAACTCCAAGCTTCATTGATCAAGGTGTTGTGTGCTATGGCAGAACGTGATGACGCAGAAGCAGGCGACGGCGATAACCACCTGGTTCAGGAACGGCGGAAGAAGGCAAGTGCTACTCAACGAGAATGCACATACACTGCCACTTCTAGAATGCCAGCCTATAAATTTCAAAAGGCACTGAAGGAGTCGTTGGCTGACCCCAATGGCAGAATAGATGGAATTTGTTTTCCTTATCAGCACTGTGCTATTATAAGTCCGATTAAGTTTGCTCTTGTACTCTAGGACGTGCCTTGACGTGGTAGAACTCGCAGTAAGGGCTGTCGGACACGATGTTGCAAATACAATGCTGGGATTGCTTTGAAAAGGATGAGAACGTAAATCTTGGCCTAGGGGGGAGATCAAACAATTGGCATTACGTATTTGGGGGGAACTTACAAGTGAGAGGTACCGATTTGATGACTTACACTCAACGATTCCAAGAGTGGCCACTATGTGTGATAGAATGTTCCTGAGGACTTAGCTAAAGTGGAAAGGAATGTCGGTGGTCTTTCCGACATGATTAAGGTCGCAGTTAAGGCAATCAAAGCCCCAGTCAATGCAAGCGGCTAATTGATTTGCTAGGAATGATGGACAAAAAGATGCTCACTGCAGCTGAACGCCAAGCAGAAAATAAGAGGAAATTTGAAGATACTTCAAGGAACAACCAAAACCAACAACAACCATTCAAAAGAAACAATGTGGCACGGGCTTACACTGCTGGGCCTGGAGATAAGAAGCCTTATGGAGGAACCAAACCTCTATGTACCAGGTGCAATTATCACCACGATGGGCCATGTACTCAAAAGTGCACCTCACCTGCACAAAGATGCGGTACTCGGCCCGTGACTGTAAAGTTCGACCTACTGCTAACAACAACAACAACAACAACAACAATAACCAGAGGACCCAAGGGACAAATCCACGAGTTATCACTTGCTTTGAGTGTGGAGTGCAAGGTCACTACAAGAGTGACTGCCCAAAGCTGAAGAATGGAAATCAAGGGAATCGGGCTGGAAATGGCAATGCTGTAGCAAGGAGGCTTATGTTGTGGGCTTGCTAGAACTAACCAGAACTCACTCTTGTCACGGGTACATTCCTCCTAAATAAAAAACCGTTATGCTTTAATACTATTTGAACTCGTGCCGATAGAAGTTGCATATCTTACTGCATTTAGTTCTTTTATTGATATCATCCCAAAATACATTAGACATGGTTATGCTGTTGAGTTAGTGGATGGTTTAGAATAATATTAGGTTAATATACACGTATACGGGTTGCACTCTATAAACTTTCTAAATATCATTCAACATCGACTTGATGCCCGTAGAGATGGGTAGTTTTGACGTCATTATCGGTATGGACTGGTTAGCTAAATATCATGCCGTAATCGTTTGTGATGAGAAACTTGTTCATGTTCCCTTTGGAGACAAGACTTTAATTTTTCATGGTGACAGAAGCAACAACGGTTACGAGTCCCGATTGAACATCATCTCGTGCACCAAAACATAAAAGTACTTGCTGGAGGGATGCCCTATCTTTCTAGCACAAGTTACTATGAAAAGGATGGAAGACAAGTCGAAGGAGAAGCAACTAGAAGAAGTACCAATAGTTCAAGACTTTCCAGAGGTATTTCCCAAGGACTTGTCGGGTATTCCACCAACCCGCCAAGTAGAATTTCAAATCGATCTGATACCTGGTGCTGCGCCAGTAGCACGGGCACCTTATCGACTGGCTCCATCCTAGATGAAGGAGTTGTCAGACCAATTAAAAGAACTTTCCGACAAAGGCTTTATAAGACCCAGTTCCTCACCTTGGGGAGCTCCGGTCTTGTTTGTCAAGAAGAAAGATGGATCATTCCGGATGTGCATTGATTACCAAGAATTGAATAAACTGACGGTAAAGAACCGTTATCCGCTTCCTAGGATTGATGATTTGTTCGATCAACTACAAGGTTCAAGTATCTACTTAAAGATCGACCTGAGGTCGGGTTATCATCAACTAAGGGTTGTGAAGAAGAATATTAAAGACGCATTTAGAACTCGATATGGCCATTATGAGTTTTCACGTTATGCCATTGGTTTGACTAATGCATACTGTTGTATTTATGAATTCATGAATCGGGAATGCAAACCATACCTGGCTCATAAATTCATAATTGTCTTTATTTGACGGTATTCTGATTACTCGAAGCAACAAGGCAAGAGCATGCAGAGCACCTCCGTTAATCTTGGAGGTTGCATAAGAGAACAGTTGTATGCCAAATTCTCTCCAGTGGCGAATTCTGGATCCCTAAAGTACAGTTCCTTGGTCACGTGATCGACAGTCAGGGTATTCATGTGGATCCTGCCAAAATTGAATCCGTCAAAGATTGGGCATCTCCTAAGTCTGCAACGGAGATTCGTCAATTTTTGGGCCTAGCAGGCTACTACCGAAGATTCATTGAAGGATTCTCAAAGATCGCCAAGCCAATGACCAAGCTGACTCAAAAGAAGATCAAGTTTGAATGGAGTGACAAGGCAGAGGCAGCTTTTCAGTTGATAAAGCAGAAGTTGTGTAGTGCGCCAATTCTGGCGTTACCCGAAGGAAATGAAGACTTTATCGCTTACTGATTCGTCAAATAGTATACATATAAAATAACACAAATGCAAATCTCAACCAAATGCCCTTAACCAAGGCAAAAGGTCAAAATCTACACAAAGAGATTAAATATATAAGAATCAATTATAAAAAGATTCCGGAAGAGATATTCCCGGGTCGTATGTCCCAACGAGGCTGCAATTGAAAGTAATCCTGGTTTGATGAGAAATTGAATGATGGAGAATATTTAGATATGATGGAAACACTGATATAATTACAACTAAAATTAATTAAATAAAACCTAATTTAATCTACGGGAAACAGATATAGGAAATGGGGATCTTAAAAACTACGGGAAACAAAATTAGTTATAGGGAAATTCTAAATAAAATCTAAAGTAATTAAACTAATTAAATTTTAACCTAATTTAATTATTTAAATTAAATAAAACTAACTGTGGTTAACCTAAGGGACTAACAGTGAAAGGACACAAGGACTAACGGGGAAACAACAAACTGACAAGGGGGACTAACAATTATAACTATAAAAGATAAAATTACACAAACAGTCCCTGAGGTGGACCCCGATTACAAGCTTAGTCCAAACAGCTTATTATCAAAAAGCTATAAAAGCAAAGTTGTTAAGGGGCTTGAGGGGAGTCTTTTTTGTAATTAGCACTTAGCCTCAATCTAACTTAATAAGCTAGAAAAGTGAGCTTTTTGGGCTGCAGAAGCTTAATAAGCTTATGAGCTTATTTTTCTTTCTTATTGGGGTTTTAAGGCACAATAAGCTATAAAACTAAGGGAAATAGGCTGCTAGGGAAAAGGGAATCCTAAATAAGCTATGTTTTCTAGAATAAGCCCTAAAATAAGCTGGGGAGTACTTTAAGCTATTAAACCTAATTTAATTAATTAAATTAAATAAAACTAACTAAAGTTAACTATAGGGACTAACAGTGAAAAGGGACAAGGACTAACGAAGCAACAACAAACTAACAAAGGGGACTAACAATTATAACTGTAAAAGAAAAAATTACACAAATGGTCCCTGAAGTGGACCCCGATATGCAAGGTGGGTCCAAAGTGCTTATTATCAAAAAGCCAAAGAAGCAAAGTTGTAGAAGGGCTTATGGGGAGTCTTTTTTGTAAAAGCACTAAGTGCTGAATCTCAAAGAATAAGCCAGAAATGTAAGGTTTTGCTGCTGCAGTGGCTTATTAAGCTTATGGCTTATTTATCTTTCTCTTTTTAGGATTTAAGCTACAAAATAAGCTAGAAACTTATGGGGAACAGATAAATAGGCTAGGGGAATCCTATATTTAAGCTATGGCTTCCTAATAAGCCCTAAAATAAGCTGATATCAAGATAAGCTATGTTAACAGTTTTAAAAGAAAACAGAAAAAAGGGAACTTTAAGCCCTAAATAAGCTAAGCTAAAGGGGGAAATAAGCTATAAGATTTTGGGGAATTAAAGAACTAGTAATAAGCTATAAATAAAAGCAATAAAATCCTAGAGTCTAGTATAAAGTAAGCTAGATAAAAGGGGCTAAACTATGGTGCTCAGCACCAGGGGAAGGCACACAGTGAGCTTAAGGCTTATTTTGGCTTATTGAAATAAGCTTATAAAAGCTTTTTGGCTAAATCCAAGCACAAACAGATAACAAGGGGTGGTCAATGAGCTTATTTTCAAAGTTTGAGAGTCTAGAAAACAATATAAGCTGCTGAAATTGGGGCTTAAAAATGGCTGTTTTTCACAAACACACATGCATACATACTTGGCTATATTGGTTAGCTTAAAGGGACAGAACAAGGGGTGTTTTAAAATGGCTAGAAACAACCACAACAAGCACAAAAACAAAGTGCTTAAGCTGCATAAGCAGCTTGAGCCCTTAAGCTTGATTTAGCTTATTTAAAATTTGACAGAATACCAAGGGCACTTAAAAATTTATTTTCAAACTAAAAATGGTGATTTTATTGGCTTAATAAACCCTACACACTCAGCCAAAGTTGGCTGAGTGCACTTGACCCATGATAAACCCCCATATGACCCATTTTGGGACTTATCCAAACACCCCCTTATTTATATAAAAAGGAGTTTTAACTGATTTTTGGTAAAAGTAGGCAGATATAAGTGATTACAAATGAATTTTAATAACTTTTAACATATGTTTAAACAATTTAAACAGAATTAAACAGCTTAAATCATATTTCAATTTTCGACAATGGTAATTTTACAAAAACTTTTTAACTTTTATTAAAACTGAAAATTGTTACAACATAAACTTAAAAAATAAACTGAATACACTTAAATTCTTAAAAGAAAGACTTGGAATTAGAATTAAACTAAAAACATAGTAAAAAAGGGTGTGGTTGACTTCGGCTTGGTCTTGGCTCTTTTATACAAGTCCCAAGAGGTCTCTTCGGTCTTCGTTTGTGCTGGTTGTGAGAGTACAAAGCCTCCCAATCAATCCTAGCCCTCTATTTGCTTCTCTTCATCTCAACCATTGAAGGGGGTGCGGGTTTTTGTGAAATGTCAATAGGGAAGGGTTATAGGGGTGATGGGGAGGTGGGAATTGGTGAGGGTGAGCTGGGAAGGTACTTGGGATAGTGGTTTGGAAGTGAAACCGTGGGAAAGGGGGTGGTTTGATTTTGGCGGTAAACGGGTTGAGGGTACGTTATGGTTGCAGGTTTAAAAGAAATGTTTGGAGATGGTGCACTAATGGCCCTCCATCTTTCTTCCTCTTGTCACTTTATTTAAGCCCAAATTCAGTTATAATGAAGTTTGGAAAGTGGCAGAATTGGTCCTTGTCGTTTTATAACAAAAGATTTAAAAGGGTTTTGGGTAATTGCAATAATGGTCCCTGCGTTTTATAACTAAAAGAATAAAAGAGGTTTGGAAAATTGCAAAAACAGCCCTTGTGTTTTATTTTTCTATTTTTCTTTTTAAAACAACTTTTAAACTTGGCATTTTTGGCCCTTTTCTTTATTTTTTCATTTTTAATTATAAAACAAAGTTTTAAAATTTACATTTTTGGTCCTTGAATTTTATAAAAAAAGGTATTGGGCTTGTATTGGGCCCACTGGGTTTGGGTTTGGGCCCAATAAGGTTTAGGGATGGTTATTGGGCTTTTTCAAGCCCATCAGTTTCGAATGTACTGAAACAACGAACGTATACATGTCGGAACAATTTGGATGTTGCGGGTTGAACATCTACATGGGCACATTTTGTGCATTAAATTGCATACATATATGTCGAGCTTCGGTGTCATGAGCTTAGTGCACTTCGACATTACTTTTAAGATATTGTATGTTTACATGTCTTTACATGAAATCTGTGTCCTATCTATACAGTTACTAACCGTGAATTCACCAACTTATGTTGACGTTTATAAGCATGTTTATCTCAGTCAATAAGGTACGAGAAACAAGATACATTGGTGGTCACCTTTTTGAGTCCATTACTATAAAGATTTTGGATGCAGATACATTTGGGATTATTTGTTATGTCCTTAAAATCTTTACTTTTCGTGGATGAACTATTTAAGCTTCGGCTATTGTAACAACAATCTATTATCCAATGTATCAAATTTAAAACCACTCATTTAGAGGTCATTCTATATCTCGTGCTGTAGGATCTATGAGTAACCACTCTCCAACCCATATTCCATTCGAGAGGATGATGAGATGGATGTTGAGATTGACGAGGAGGCGGAGGAGGAGCACTCAGCTCCTGCCTACCCTGTAGTTGTTGCTTTACCAGCTACTGCCCCGTCTGCAGAGGAGACTGAGCCGTTTGAGACTGATGAGTCTGCGGCCACACCACCACCTCACCCTGCATATCGTATGACAGCTAGGATTACTATTCCAGAGCCATTACCTGTACCAGCATGGTCTGATTCTGAGGTTGCCAGATTGCTTGCTATATCTTCCCCACCAGCATCACCACTATCTCCATGGTCTTCATCACCACCCTAAATTCCTTTCCCACCATCACCACCCTCACCTGTATTGACAGCACCACCTCCTAGTCCTATTCGTTCATTGGGCTATCGAGCTGCCACGATTCGGATGAGAGCTGAGGCTGCAGCTACTTCCCATTCACTACCATTACCACCACCCTTCATACTCTCCCCCACCAGACCAGATGCACCACCACCTTTGCCTACATCAGCTCCTACTTCATTCCCACCACTATTACTACCCTCTGACAGTCATAGAGAGGGCAGACCCAAGGTTAACCTACCACCTCGGATGGGGTTAGGTATCGCTTTGGGTCCCAGGTATGAGGTAGGAGAGAGCTCCGCCGTTACTGCTGCTAGACCAGCTGGAGGTTTTAGGGCAGATTATGGTTTTGTTGCCACTATGGACAGGGAGATTAGGCGTGACCCAGAGAGATACGTTGGATATGGGATCACGGATTCATGGGATGAGATTGTTGAGACCTTACAGGGAGCTCCAGTTAGTACCGATACAGAGTTAGGTGCACACATGAGAGAGTTTGAGTCTATGGTTAGGCGAGATACAGATGAGATCTACACGAGGTTAGATGACGAGCAGGGACAGAGACAGCTATTGGCCGGTCGGGTCAATATGTTGTTTAGAGATAGACGTACTCATGCACATACACGTCAGCTCATGGAGACCGAGGCTGGGATGTCTAGAGAGGCTTGGGGACGAGCGATGGATGCGAGCGATCTTGCTCATGGAGAGGTTATTTCCCTACGCACCACAGTTCATGCACAGATGTCAGAGATCACAGAGCTACAGTCAGCGGACCGTAGGAGACAGAGAGCGATTTCCGATTTGCTAGAGACAGACCGCAGGAGGCGTGAGGAGATGAGAGAGTTGAGAGCTGCTGATCGTACTCGACAGCAGCAGATTATTCAGACCTTGACTGTTATGCAGACACTACAGAGAGAGATGACTCCACTTCAGGGACTGGTCACCACACTGCAGGGGCAGGTGACAGCCTTACAGGGACAGGTGATGACATTACAGGGGCAGGTTACTGCATTACAGGGACAGCAGGGACCCGCTGGGGGTCCTGCACAGCCGGAGCTGCCAGAGGAGGCTGGTAGCAGTTCTTAGATTAGACTTTATTATGGCTAGTTGTTTTGTATATAGCCTACTAAGTATTACGGGTTTAATCCCGGCTAGTAAGGCTTTAGGTTATTATGCTTACTTTGTAACCTAAACATTATGATCATTTTGTATCGAAACCAATCATGTATGTTTTCCAGTTATATATGAAATGGTAGTATTATGTCATGTTTATAATCGAATTTGTGGTGAATGAATGTCGATTTGGTTATCCCGTTGTTAATTACAATTCAATTATACATTTCACTGTGTGATGTGATCTCACTTTATTTATCATGGATATGTCATGTCATGGTTATGATTTTATGAAATCTAACGAGTATTGTATTTTCTTGTGATTTAAGAAAATGGCACCAAAGCGAGCCACAAGGTCAACACCAGTCACGACAACAACAGCCCCAACAGCAACCACAACCACTAATGTCACTAATGCCCAACTCCAAGCTATGATTGATCAAGGTGTCAGTGCCGCCTTGGCCGCACGTGACGCAACCAGGAATGGCACTGATAGCCATTCTTCGGGAACGGGTGTCAGGGGATCTGAACGCGTTGCTCGAGAGTGCACTTATCAGGATTTCATGAAGTGCAAACCTCTGTATTTCAAGGGCACTGAGGGAGTGGTTGAGTTAACCCAATGGTTTGAAAGAATGGAGACTGTCTTTCGAATAAGCAACTGCTCGGTGGAAAACCAGATCAAATTTTCTACTTGTACTCTTTTAGCAGATGCTCTAACATGGTGGAATTCCTATGTTATGACTGTTACTCATTATGTTGCATATTCAATGACTTGGGTCGATCTGAAGAAGAGAATGACTAACAAGTATTGCCTACGAAATGAAATGAAGAAGCTTGAGACTGAATTGTGGAACTTGAAAGTGATAGGTACTGATTTGGTCAAGTACAACCAACGTTTTCAAGAACTAGCACTACTGTGTGTTAGAATGTTCCCTGAGGAGGCAGACAAAATTGAAAGGTATGTCGGTGGATTGCCCGACATGATCCATGGAAACATCATGGCTTCAAAGCCAAAGACCATGCAAGAGGCTATTGAAATGGCCACAGAATTGATGGACAAGAGAGTCAGTACCATGGCGGAAAGACAAGCTGAAAACAAGAGGAAGTCTGAAAACACTTCCCGAAGCAATCAGAATCAACAACAGCAGCCAAACAAGAGGCAGAACACCGGCAGGGCATACACTGCTGGATCGGGTGATAAGAAACCATATGGGGGATCTAGACCCCTATGCTCAAAGTGCAATTACCACCATGACGGTCCGTGTGCTCCAAAGTGCTATAAATGCAACAAATATGGGCACATCGCCCGTGACTATAGGGGTACGGGAAATGCCAACAACCTTAACAATTAGAAGGGCACCGGATCGGGTCAGAAACCTAGTTCTTTTGAGTGCGGAGTTCAGGGACACTTCAAGAAAGAATGTCCAAGGCTAAAGAACAACAAAGGCAACCGTGGTAATCAAGCTGGGAATGACAGGGCTCCAGCGAAGGTATACGTGCTAGTGTAGGTCCTTATTATCAGGATCTAAATGAGCCTTAAACGACTTATAGTCCTTTGAATAAATCCA
>BQNB010165655.1:0-12849 GCA_026074375.1 Tanacetum coccineum | reverse complement strand
AAATTCATGTATTACCCGATATCTGATAAAGCAAGCAGTACGTTCTAAGATATCGGATAACACTAGCGGTACTTTCACAAACAGCAGCGGTACTTTGATCTTTCAGCGGTACTTTGATCTTTCAGCGAGCAGTACTTTCATGAACTTGAGCAGTACCTTCATTCTTCATAGAGATCATGTTACCCAAACTATAACCATGATAACCAATCACACATGCTGCTTCTTATGCAATCGATCCATATAGATGAACAAAGAAAACAAAGATCGAATATAATCAAACCAAATCGACGAGCAGCCATGGTATTAGGGTTTCGCATAAAAACCCTAATAATGATGATGATAAAAAAGAATGTATACGATGAGGTCCAGATCCATCATCATAAATCAACTACACCAAGAAACCCTTGATAGTAACAATGATTTACAATTGTATTGCATACCAATTAAGGTAGAGAGGACAATTATAAATATTGTTATATCAATTAACTCAAAAACCCCATAAAACTTTAACCACAAATCGATTTCTTGAAAATTAGGGTTTTAGGGTTTCTTCAAAAACCTTGTAGATCCTAGATCAAGAGCCCCATGGCTCTGATACCAATTGATAAGATCGTTTAAACCCATCTAGGATCGTTTTACAAATAACATCATAAACATGCAGCGGAATATAAAGAACAATGATGTTATTAAACAAGGTTTTCTTCATTGAACGTTTCCCTATTACCCCAACTATAACTTGGGGCTACACCAACTACTATGGTGTACTAACTAACTAACTAACTAACTATGGTGTACACACACACACACCTTTACTATTCGACTCTCATCAGTCGATGTTTCTATGGATGGATGAAAAACCTATGTCTATGATCTCTTTATATAATAGAGACCATAAGACGTTACAAAGGAATTCTAATAAAACACATTAATGACATTAATTAGTATTTATCACACGTTTAAGTTACATCTTGTAACTTCCCAATCATTAATTTGTAGTCAAACTCTATCTTTTGTACTCCAATTTGTCGATTAAGTCCTTCTTGTTTCATTCTTTTGTTCTTTTGTCTCATCAAATCTATAATTCCCAACAAAAACCCAAAAATAACGAATTAGTCCCTCAAAGAAAACCAAATTGCAAAAATTATCCCTAAACCCTAAAGGTGTTAACTCTTTAACTTATAAAGAGTTAACACCCGTTAACTTTTATATAAACCCAATCCCAAGACACACCCCGTGGCCCAAAACCCTTTATAAGCCCAAAAGTTAAACATATAACCCCGGGTCAAAGCAAAGTCAAACTCCCACCCCTTTTGTAAAAGTAAAACGCGAGAAAAGAAGTTGTTACTATTCACCCATCTTCAACCTTTTACCTAACGTCACAATCATAGGGTAAAATTCAATTGACAACATGGCAAGCTAATTCAAGTGGCTAAGTACAACATGGCAGGGATAAACGTCACATAAGCCCTCTCATTGGCCAATACCCAAAAAGGAATGACATGCGTACAATGAAGGAAACACACCAAGATCAAGATTATTGCACTAAAAGGCTTGAAAAAGAAGCACAATGGCTCTGACACACGGAATGCCACGTTGGCAATCCGTGTGCTCACCAAAGTGATCCAAGGGCCAAGAATAGAGATCCAATGATTGGCAAGATTCAAGGGCAGGGATTTATGGGAGCATCTAACAACCTCCAGGACCTAGAAGCTTCTCTGAAGACTATAAATAGCCCTCACATTCACACACACACGATATCTAGTTTTTAGCTTTTAAAATTTAGCTTATGTAATTTTTAGCTTTTAAACTTTAGCTTTTGTAATTTTCAAATTTAGTTATTGTAATTCAGCTTTAAAATCTTGTAATCAATTTTCAAGTTAATGAAATTTAGTGTTCATTTATACAATCTGTCATAATCATTTTCAAATGTTTTCAGTTACTGTTTCAAAAGCTCTTAATAAGCTCATACAAGCTCTTTGAGTCTCTAAGCTCAAATTGAGCTATTAATAAGCTCTTAATATACTTAAACCAATAAGATCAGTTTTAATACGTTTGCTTATGGATTTTGAGCTTTTGGATGATAAGCTTATAATGGAAGAGCTTATGGGACCCTACTAGCTTATCCTTGTGACAAGCTAGAGCTATTGAAAGCTCTTTTGAGCACTATTGCCTTTGTTTAGCTAAGGCTTTTGTAAGTTTCCTTTAATTTTCAAGTATCTTAGTTTAATAAGTTGTATTTGCTTATTTTCTGCTTAACTCTAGCTTATTTGTGCTTAATTTTGTTTCATTATGCTTATTACTCTTGTTTGACCATCTGTTTTTAGCTTTTATAGCATAGATTTTAGTTTTTCATAACTTGTCCTAAAAATCTATAAAAAAAAATACTAGCTTAGCTTGTAGCTTATTGTTTCTAGCTTATTTGATTATAGTGTTATGCTTATTAAGGTTGTTATAATCTTTTTGTCATCTGGTATCTAAGCTTAATTCACTAAATTTTATTTTCAAAAGCTTAAATGGATTTTAAAACTTTTAAAGGGGTGTTTGGGACAACAGCACTAACCACAAGTTAGTGTTGTTTGTGACCACTTAGTCTGTTAAAGTTTATTTAAATCTATCATTTAAACTGTTTTGAATAAGATTTATAAGTTAGATTAGCTTTAAATTAGTTTTCATTAGTTGGTTTATTAATAGTTCAAATCTGTTAACGTTCTTTTGCATTAATAGCTCAAATCAGTTCTAGCTTTATTAATTGCTTAATTTGTATTTAGATAAGTGTTAAAATAGAATAGAAAGAAGTTTAATAGGTCTGCATTAAAGGTTTTTAAATTTGGTCTATATGCCTGTCAACTGCATCAGCAGTGTTAAAAAGATAAAAGTCATTTTCTAGTTAATTTTCAGTAGATTAAAATAGTATTTAGGTTTTAGTTTTCAGCGTAAAAGTAGCTTATATATCATACTTTACAAGTTTGCAATTAGTTTTTAAATTCTAGCTTATTTTGTCATCTAAATTTAAGCTGCAAAATTGCCTTTTGTCTTTTCATTTTCCAAGTAAAACTCAACATGATTTAAGTCTTAAGTCTGTTTTCATAGTGCTTTTTCATTAAGCTAATTTGTTTCAAAATCATTTTCAGAAGCATTTTTAGGAAGCTTATTAGTTATAGAATAAGCTTGCATAAGCCATTTCCCCACAAGGATCCAAGAGCTTATCTAAAAATAAGCTCAAAGATCCCTATAGGGACTGTTTGGGTTTCAGATTTAGTCAAGTGCTTATTTCAGTTTTCATAGCTTATTTTCTTAAACTTTTGGTTAATTTGTTCTTAATTTAGCTTATTAGGTTAGTTTAGTTAGTTTATAGCGTATTAAGTCCTTGTAAGCTTATTCTAGTTTTGTTTTAGTTAAACCAAAAGTAATTAAGTCAGTAGCTAAAAGCTGTCTCTTAGTGCTTTTTCTTTGCTTATCTGTTTTTCAAAATTAATTTGGTTTGCAATTCTAAGTAGCTTATTTGCTCTGCTTTAAGTAGGTAATAAGTCTCTTGGCCTAAGGATTCACTTATAAGCTTAAATAGAAGCTCAAAAGTCTGCTTAGGGACTGTTTGGTTTGTAGTTTTCATAATATTTGGATTTTCAATGCTTATTTTGTTTTCTATTGCTTATTTCTCTCTAAACCTGCTTATCAGGTTATCTTAGGTTAGTAGTAGCTTAGTTAGTCCTTGCCTTAGCTTATTGTGGTCTTTTAGCTTAATTAGTTTAAGAAAAACTTAAAAAAATGAGTTAAAGTGCAACTGTCTAGTTATAAGCTATTTTCTAGCTTATTTAGGGCTTTTCATAAAAAGTTTCTTTTATAAAAAGTGCTTATTTTCAGCTGTTCTAAAACTTTGCTTTTATAAGTTTTTTTTAAAAAGGGGAAGGTGGAAATCGGGGGTGAGCAAGACTCGAACCCCCGACCTCAACACCCTCAACCCTTTTTATAACACCACAACACACACTCACTACCACTGCGCCCTGGGGTCTTTTTCGTTATACATCTACAATATTTAAGTTTTATACACGTTTTTCACTTTTAAGCCTTATAAGCTGTTTTAGCTTATTTCGTGGCTTATTCATTAAGCTGTGACTTCAAGCTTATTTTTCCTAGGATCTAATTAGTATAAGCTATTTTTTGTATTTTTTCTAGAATTTTTATAATTAGTTTAGTATTTTTAAACATTTATTTTCATTAAAAACTTTAAAAAATCATAAAAAATAGAAAAATAATCAAAAAAATATAAATCTTTTTTAGAAAATTTTCTTTTATCATAAAGTTTCTAGGAAAATTAGTTTTGCCTTCGTAGGGTTTAATTCGCAAAATTTCGATTTTTAAAGAACGAGATTTGTTCCCGTTTTCTTTCTTCCGTGTTTTAAAGCTCATTTCAACTCCGTTTTTGTTCTAGTTTTATTTAAACTTACTTTTTAGTCAATTAGAGTCCATTTAAAAAGAAAATTTTAATTTAGGTTTAATTTGAGAAATTTAGGGTTTTTGACAACCGTTTAGGTTTCCCGTTTTACGTTTTTAGTTAAAGTTTGATTTCCCGTTATTTGTTTTCGTGCTTAATTATTATCATTTGCTTATTTTAAGTTGTAGAAGTAGATAATCAAGTCAATCTTTGTTTTCAATTCAAATCATTGTCCGAACAACAAACGTGGTTTCAATTTCACAAATCATTGGGGGATAACGACCCGGGAATCATACTTCCCGGTTAATATACGTATTATATTATATATATTTGTGAAGATTTTCCTTTTTACCTTTGTCCTCAAGGGTAATTTGGTAATTTTCCATCATTTTGTATATTTTATTATTACGTATATAAGATTTACGAATCAATTTTTGGCGCCGCTGCCG
This sequence comes from Tanacetum coccineum, assembly GCA_026074375.1. NCBI lineage: Eukaryota > Viridiplantae > Streptophyta > Magnoliopsida > Asterales > Asteraceae > Tanacetum > Tanacetum coccineum. The sequence continues at coordinate 7,968 of BQNB010165655.1, read as the reverse complement.
GGGAGAGGTGTAACGATTTTTACAGGATTGTTCGTGTTCGAGCCTTAAAGATCCTTTCTTCGGAAAGTTTATTTTCGTACTTATAAAAAATATAAAAATCCAAAAAATATTTTTCTTCTTATTTTTATTTTTATTCTCTTTTATAAATATTAAAAAAAATACCAAAAATATTTTTCTTTCTTATTTTTATTTCTTTTCTTATGTATTATTTCAAAATCTAAAAATATTCTCCTTTACCCTCTTATCCGTTTAATTCTTTCTTCTTAACCCTCTATATTGTTTAATTCTTATGGCGTCACTCGATCATCGTTTGAACCCCCTCTTCTCGATTAAAGAATGCTCGTCTTGTGGAGCTTTGTACACTGCAGACTTTTGTTGTTCAAAAGGGGGTCTTGAAGACAAGATTCTTGTTCCTAAACCCCCTCAGAATTGTGCAACTTGTGGAGATCCGGTTGATGGTCTATATTGTCGACCTTGTGCTTTTGTGCGAAAGTGTTTGAATGTAGGTTGGTATACAATTCCTGATAATAACGAAAATTCTAAAACTTACGAGTCATCCATTCCTCAAAACATAAGTTGTTAGTGCACCTCAAGAGCCATTCGTCTTCAATCAAGACCCCGGTAAAAATTCTTCGCAAAGTCCTCCACAAATTAACCACAATTGTTGTTACAAGTGTGGTGATTCGTTAGATGGAATTTTTTGTCAACGATGTACTTGCAAGTCTTGTGGGAACGGTGCTCATATTGGTTATAATTGTCCACCGAAAGCTTCGATTTATCTCTGATCCGGAAACATGCCATATCAACCTTGATGGAGCTCCACAAACTTTGCCAAGTTATGTTTTCTTAATTCTGACATGCTATTCTGAAAAAGAAAATTCATTACCTTACGCTTCAAAACCCAACTTTGTTGATAATTCTCCTAACGTTTTCGACCCACCTCCACAACCTTCTATGTATTCTTATGAATTTTGCGAGAATGATGCTCGTTATGGTCACTATTGTACACCTCAAGCTCCGTTTATCTATCCGGAACCGTGTTACAATCAAGACTTTAAATTTCCGCAAGATTTTCATGAATTTCAACAACAATATCCTTGTTGTGAAGATTGTGGGGATCCGCACGAGACTTTTCAATGTCAACCGATGAATGAAAACTATTATCATGAGCAAAATTCTTGCTATGATTCTAATTCTTTCGGCTTTGACCAAACTCAACCCCCATAATATACCATCAATCATCCAATCTTCAATGTTCAAAATGACCTTCTCAATTCTCAAAACAAGCTTATGGAGCAAATGACATCCATATGTGATATGGTTGGTCAAATTATGCAAAAGAAGGAAGAAGAAAAGCGAATTGCGGAAGAGCAAGCGGCTAAAGATCGATATTGGAAGATTCCCATTTGCTACGATGATGACGAGGAGTATACCATTGCTATCACACCTGATTTACCAACCAAGGAACCTGAGTACTCTCTCATAATGGGGGACGAGCATCTTAGCACTATTCCTGAAAAGGAATCGGACGAATTAATAAAGTCTAGTGTTGAGAACCTTGTCCCAATCCCAAGTGAGTCCGAGGTTACTTCCGATAAAGAAAGTGAGTGTGATGTGCCCGTTAATGATGAAACTTCTCTGACTTTTACAACTTTCTCGAATCTTCTTTTTGATTCTGACGATGATTTCACCTCTAGCGAAGACGAGTCACTTTCTGATGAGGACGTTCTGATGGAAAATTTCAAAATTTATTCGAACCCTCTTTTTGATGATGAAGAAATCATTTCTCCAAAGATTGATCCGCATTATTTCAATGCCGAGTCTAATCTTATCGAATCTTTGCTTAACCATGATATTTTAATTGATTCTTCACCTAAGTTTGATTATCTTCTCAAGGAGTTCTTCGGTGAACTCGCTCATATCGATCCAATTCCAATGGGAATTGAGAAAGCCGACTTTGATCTAGAGGAAGAAATTCGTCTTGTTGAGAATTTGTTGTATGATAATTCATCTCCACGACCGCCGGAAGAACATAATTTGGAAATTGCTGATACGATTCTTGAGTCTTATCTCTAATGACGTGAATCCTCTTTTTGATGAGGTGTTAGAGAACATCGAGAGTAAGGACTCTTATGTTTCTATCCTTGATGAGCCGGCTTTGTTAGTCACACCTCTTTCTGATGCTAATGAGGAGGAGTGTTTCGACCCAGGAGGCGTATGATTTAGAGGGAGATATAATCTATCTTGAGAGTTTGCTTATTGATGACACTAGCCCTAATCTCCCTCCCGAGGTGTTTTTAGATCATGACCCAAGAAGCTTAAAGGATGAACCTGATAATGATGATTTGATGACCGAGGACAAAGTTTTTGACCCCGGGATTCATGAGAAAAGTTTTTCTCTGACATTTGTGAAGTTAACCTTTGAGGATCGCCATTATTTTCCCATCACATTTGTTATCCGAATATTTCTTCCTTATCTCACTTATTCGGTGGATTCTTCTTTTCTTCTCTCCTCCGGGAGTGAGGATACTATTTTTGACCCCGGCATTTCCACTTTTCATTTTTCTTCTCTTAAGCCGGTGGCATATGAAAATCCGATAGTGATTTTTCTATTCTTCTGTTTCTGCCCCAAGGACAAAGGAATTCGGGGAGAGTCAAGCTAGAGACTCGCACAAAAACAAGCGCTTCTCGGGAGGCAACCCGTGTCTTTTCTTCTTTCTATTTTCTTGATTAATAAGATAGTGTGTGATTTTATAGCCTAAGTGTGGGGGCGTGTTTCTTTCTATGGTATGTGGTTTCGTTTTTGCAGGATTTCTTAAGATCATGAAGACCCGTGCTTGTTTTCAATCCTCCAATCATCCGGTCTTTGATCTTCTGCTTATTTTGGAATCCTCAATCCTGATCATGTATATATATATATTGTTTCCCCTTTCACACTTGGAATTTTTTGCATTTGCCTTTTTCATTCCTAAGTGTGGGGGTAAAACCCGATATTTTTAAACATTAAGGCCAATGTTCCATTCTAAGTGTGGGAGGGATTTCTATCGAAATGTGATCTTACCTATGCCTTGCTGTGTTCCTCACGTACCCTGTTTTCCCACAAAAAATTTAAATTTTGAAGTCTTAATATCTAGTTTATTGTTCATATATATAAAAAAATGTGTGTAGAAAAATGTTAAAATATAAATAGTTAGTTGAATATAAAAAAATAAAAATAGTTGACACTAATGTAGGCTTTCCGTTGGTGAGAATGAAAAGTAAATTTCGACCCGACCGGTTTTATATCTTAGCTTTCTCCTTAACTAACAAATAGATTGTCTTGCTAATTTTTTACATGGAGCTATAAAACGCTAGTCTAGCTTGAGAATAAGTCAAGATTTGCAAGTTTCCAATAATTGATTTTAAAATTGCGAAGATCGATTTTATTAGAGTTGAGATTGTTTACAGGTCATAATGTGAATTTGTTAAGGTCGATTATTAAATTTATTAGGCTAAGTATTCACGAGTTTCTTTATTAGAAATTTTAAATTGTGAAGAACAAGAGATGATAGAGTGTAGGTATAAGCTGTGATGCTAACATGAATAGTTTGTTTTCTTTATGGCTATATGAGTGTTAATATTGTGGCTTTTTCTACACATTTGTTTGTTTCACCTTTATATATAATTGTTTAATAAATAGAGTTGTGCGGTTTTTTTGTTAATAATTAGTTAATGGAAGTTTTCTTTAGTTCCTTTGTGATTAAGATGAGTACACATCAGGAATACTTAATTTGGCATACTATATGTATCACAATAATAAATATTTTGCTTATCCCTTAAAGAGCCTTAGGGTATATGGGGTAAGTAGAATTTAATAAGTGAAATTATAGCCTTATTCATTCCTTAAAGAGCCTAAGGGTATATGGAATGGATATTGTTGCTTAATTTTTGTCTTGTTTGTACCTTAAAGAGCCTTAGGGTATATGGTGCAAATAAGATTGGTCCATTTATGTCTTAAAGAGCCTTAGGGTATATGACATGAATGGTGCCTTGCTTAAGTAACATAATAAAAGCCAAATTTTGGTCGCCTTAATGTGGACTTTAATCTTGATGACCCCACAAAAAAAAAAATATTTAGTATCTTTTGAAAAGGGCTAGGAACTAATTATTGCGACTTTACCGTTCCCCCCCCCCCCACCCCCCCCCCCCCAAACCCACGCCCCCCCTCCCTACATACACCCCCCCTCCAACATGCCCAACCCCCCCACCCCTTAACACCCGGGGCCCCTCCTTCCCCTGCCCCCCACCGACCCACCCCACCCCCCCCGATGTGGTATATTACTCTTAAATTAAATCTTGAAGATACAAAATTAGGACTAAGGGAGGAAAAAGTATTACACTCAAGAGCTTTTATGAGTTGTATTAGCATCATAACTTGTATTTTGCAATGATCTTGATTTTAAGCTTGGCTTGGAGAGGTGAAAGTCGGGAACGATAAATTTATCCATTTGGACACTTTTTGTGCTTTTTGTTCCGTGATCCAAAAAGTTATCAATGAATAAGAAAGCATTACATTATGTCACACATGAATAAGTTGTAAGTTGGAAATTATGAAAATTATATAAAAAAATCAAAAAAATGGGTAAAACGGGGGTGCTTGCAAAATAAATGATTTTTGAACACTTTAATGGACCTTTTCTGTTCTTGTTTGATTGTGAGGGGTTATAAGTTAAAGGGGATAAAATTATTTATTTCCGGTTTTGTTTTATTTACATTGTGTGTGAGACCAGCAATGGCTTAGTGTGGGGGAATTTGATAAGTGCTAAAATACACATCTTTTATACCCCGTAAAACACTATTAATCGGACTAAAAATGCTAAAATATGCTTAATTATATTGCAAATATGTTTGTTTGGTATTTTTATGTCTTGCAGGTAAAAGGATTGAAAACGGAGCAAAAACGGGAATTATCGGGCTCAATTTGGTCAAGTTTAATTTTACTCAAAGCTAAGATGAAGTCGTAAAAAGTCCCCGAGTATGCCATTAGAAAGAGCGCGTGAATACGAGTCCAACGGGATTTCTCGGATCTTATTGGGCCAGACCGTAACCCATCTAATGGGTTGGACCAGCCCATTTCTTTACAAAGCCCAACAAAGGCCCATGTTTAAAAAAGAAGCCATAATAAAATATGATATAGTTTTGTATGTGACGTAAGCAGCACATGCTCCAAATTAATTCATTGGTGGTCACGTGCGAATCCACTAAGATGGAAAGGACGAATCAAAATGTGACATATGGCAGGAAATTTGATATGACTTTCATTTGCTGGTAAAAATTTATCAAACAGACGTGAATGGTGCATATTAGTGTAAGCAATATTCGAATGTACATGTGGGCTCTGCACACACATAATCGGTTGGATCGCGCACCTTGACAAGGTAATCTATCGAGGTTGTCCACAAAGAGTCCAATGATTGGCCAGAATTTATCAAAATGATGGGACGAATTTTACAATACTACCCCCTACACCCTATAAAATGTACCCCGCTCCCCTCAAGTTAGAGAAGGAGGATTTAGTTTTTTTAAGTTTTCTTTCTAGTAATAGAAACTTTCCAAAAATAGTAATTTTTTGTCTAAGTGCCGTAACTTAACTAAAAACCTTATATCTTCGTTAAGACACGTTTTTGCTAATTAAACTAAGACACAAACACATATGAATGACGTTGATTGCTATAAATGATTTATGCATTGTTTCATTATATATTTATTTCTCCTAAAGCGCGTCGTTTAATTAGGTCGCGATTAGGATCTCGTGATTTCATTCTTCTTTCGTTGATTACCTATCACTCATCGTTTGTTAAGGTGAGTTCATAGCCCCACATTCTACGATTTTACATATACATTTCAACTCTTTGGGGTGAGAAACATTGCTTGCTTTTAAATTTGGACACAAGTACCTTATTGAAACTTTTACTTCTCTACGTATTTGCCTAAGTACTTTTAGCTCACTACTGCCTCTATCATGAACTGTTAATTACAATAAGTAAGCGTGAGTGCTATTAAGAGATCTATTAGGACTGATAATCCCCGTCTGAGTATTGGTGATTCTTACTTGTATCAGAGTGTCGATCAAACGGGCGTATAACCTGTTGGATTTCCTAGGTATTTTGAGTTAGATACCTAATTGGCAAACCTAACTTGGCATTTACCTGCTAGCTAACATCAGCTTCGGTGTCATGAGCTTAGTGCAACGTAAATACTTTTGTGATATTGTATGTATTACAATTATCATGCCTTAAATAAATCTTGTGGTCCATACTTACGATTTACTTAAACCTATGATTTCACCAACTTTATGTTGACGTTTTAAGCATGTTTTCTCAGGTGCTTAGCTATGAAACTTCTCTTGATGTGCTATGTGGAGTCTACTTGCAATATGGCTTCATTTTTCAAGAAACATCTTTCTATCATTTAATTTACCGTTGTTATTTGAAAACATCTTTTAAGCTTCCACATTTTGACAATTTAAATTATTGAGTATTGTAAGACTTCTTTATTTATATTTATACAACGGTGAAATATTTTCAAAACGTCCATATAGTGGTCGTTATTTGTCACACCCCCAAATCCACTACAGCGGAAGACTGGATTTGGGATTTGTGATTTCATGGCGTGAAGAGGACTTGATACGAGAGATAGACCTCTACATGCCAATATACCAATGCAGACTCCATATATTCCGTAATATAGATCACCTGAGAAAAACATTACTAAAGTGTCAACATAAAGTTGGTGAGTTCATAGGTTTCATTGTTTGATAATAATGATGAACCACAAGATTTATAACTACAGCATGAAACATAGCAATCCCATATATCACAATGAAAAGTATTTACTATTGTCTAAGCTCATGACACTGAAGCATTAACATATATCATCATAGATAAGCCCGTACAGATGTCCAACCCGCAACATCCGTATATGACTCAAATGAAACTGTGTTTGCTTGACTAATGTCAGTCCAAGACAAACAAGGATTGTCAATCCTGATAGATCTATCCATAACATTCGCGCTCCCTTAACCGGTCATCCAGTCAAGAAATTGACAGCTCATGATAAATTGGGCAATAGAGCAAGTTGGGTTAAATAGTGACTTAGACCTAAATAGTAAATCAGTAAATGTACTTGTGTTTAACTGTTAAAAATTAAGCAATGTTCTCACCCCAAAAGATGATTTAAAATAGTAAAGTAGGGGCTATGAGACTCACCTTGTCGGTTAATCGATGGATATTGAGAGTGGATTAAGGCACGTCAAATAGCGACTCAATCAAACACCTAGTAATTATAACAGTTTCTGAGTTTACATTCTAAAATTTAATGTACGAAGTAAATTATGCAAATGGTCAGAAGGCATGGTCGTTTATGGGTTAACGTTTTATGTTTTCAAAGGGTTGATTAAAACTCGTTGGCTCCAGGGATGACTTACGACCTTTCAATTATAAGCCTATATGCCAAAATTTTACGTTGCAACTTATATTTAGCTGTCCTTGGGATCTTGTCTATTCCATGGTCGTTTTAGTAACTTTGTAATCTCGCCAATTCTTATATTTCTCGGGTCGTTCTTGTTGGTTAATTGATTTATACACATAATTCATTTATACTTTAAATTTAGAATATCAAGTTTTAGTTTCTCTACTTTCTGCACTTGGTAAATTTCGCAACTAACCCCTTTAGTTTCCATATTATCTCGCGTAATCCAATTCATTAAAATAGTATTCATCACGCTTTAATTCCAACACTTTTCATTTTATAATATTCACATTTTAAACCCGAATAAACTTCTGAATACTTTTAGTGTCAAGGTTCACATAAACCGCGTTAAATTTAATTGCGTCATTATTATTACTTGTTCATCGTAAATCATTTAAAAATTTTATAACCTTTCAAGTTACTCTTGTTTCGTTACCAAGTTTACCAATTCATTGAGTT
>BQNB010165653.1:0-11371 GCA_026074375.1 Tanacetum coccineum | reverse complement strand
AGTGTTACAATAAAAGTCCAACTTGAATTTCATCGAATTTGACTTAACTGAAATTGATTTTTGGCTAAATTTTGATTTTACCGAAAATGGTTCAATTTCGGTGAACAGTACCAAAAATGGTATAAATTGCCGGCTTTAACGTATAAATCGCCGTCTGGAATAACGTATAAATAGCCGCCTAGAGAAGCGTATAAATCGCCGTCTACGAATAACGTATAAATAGCCGCCTAGAGAAGCGTATAAATCACCGGATCACAAAGCGTATAAATCGCCGTCTCAGAAAAGCATCTAAATCGTCATCTTCAAGCGTATAAATCGCCGTCTTCAAGCGTATAAACCGTCATCTTCAAATTTTCTGGAAAAACAACTTTTGAATCACTTAAAATACACACTTTTTGACGTTTTTTGTTGGGATTAAAAGTCTTCTTAAAGTTACTACTGTTAAGGTATTAGTTACTGCTGCTAAGTATAAATTAGTGTTGTTAGTAATCTTAATGAAAAATATGTTAAGTAGTTAGTACTGCTAGTGTAAGTTACTACTGCTAGTGTATATTACTACTGCTAGTTACTACTGCTAGTAATGTTAGTATTGCTAGAGTAAAGTTAGTACTGCTAGTGTAACTTAGTATTGCTGGTGAAGATTGAAGAAAACTTTCTAAGTAGTTAATGCTGTTTGTACACAGTTAGTGCTGCTGGTACAAAAGTTACTACTGTTGGTGTTGAAAGTTAATGTTGCTGGAATAAAAGTTACAGCTGCTGAAAGATTACACCTGCTGAAAGGATAATGACTGCTCAGATAAAAGATAAAGATTGCTTATTGGATATGTATGAGATATTTTTGTAAAAGATACGTATAAGTTATTTGTTTAGAAGATCATGATAACTTAGGAAAATATTGTAATCCTATTAGGACTCCTTGGTGTATAAAAGGATGTCCTAGGGTATAGAATTCAATGTATCAGTATCAAAGTATCAAATCAAGTCATTCATAGAATTGTCATAGCTTTAAGGTTTTGTAACCCTAACACTATTAAGAGTGTTCGTATTATATTGAGGCTAAAAGTTTGGTAAACTGTTTGTTATTGATCTTATTCATTACTGTTTCATTGAAATTCTTCTTAGTATCATTAACTAGATTCCGCATAGTCTTTGATATTCACAATCAAAGATTCTATCATAGTTGTTTTGAATTTATTCAATACAACTTAGCCTTATACAAGCTAAGCATGATCTATTCTATTAGGATCAACAATTCCTAAACCAAGACGTAGATAGTTAAACGATTCATATTTAAGGGGTTTAGTAAGAATGTCGGCGATGACAGACGACACTTTTTCGATAGAGATATGTCCTTTCTAGACATTATCACGAAGAATGTAGTGACAAATTTCGATGTGTTTGGTTCGAGAGTGTTGCACCGGGTTTTTGTTAAGGTCAATCGCGCCTTTATTGTCGCACATGATCGGGACTTCGCCGAGTCGAACGTCGTAGTCGATAAGAGCTTGTTTCATCCATAGTGCTTCTTGACATGCCTTTCCGTCGCTTACGTATTCGGCTTCGGTAGTGGATATAACAAGAGTGGTTTGTTTCTTTGAGAACCAAGATGCCAAACAACATCCCATGAACGTACAAATACCGCTAGTGCTCTTTCTATCCGCATAATCTCCCACATGATCAGAGTCGGCATATACTACGGTTTCTATGTCGGTCCCCTTTAATCCTAAGTGCGTAGTACCTTTAATGTATCAGAAGATATGCTTAACCTCTTCAAGATGAGAGGTTTTGGGAGCCTCTTGGAAGCGTGCACAAAGGCAGACACTAAACAAGATATCGGGCCTAATTGCTGTTAGGTAGAGTAAACTACCTATAATTCCTCAATACTTGGTACTATCTACCGACTCACACTCTTTATCTTTCGTGAGTTTAGTATCCAAGGACATGGGGGTTTTCATTGGTTTAGACTTTTAAGCCAAATTTCTTAAGCATTTCTTTAATATATTTAGATTAATTAAAGAAGATACCGTCTTCCATTTGTTTTATTTGTAATCCAAGGAAGAAGTTAAGTTCACCCATCATGCTCAGCTCGAACTTGTCATGCATGATTTTGGCAAATTCATCACACATGTCTTGACAAGTCGAACCAAATATAATGTCGTCGACATATATTTAAACGATGATGAGATTTGAACTTTTCTTCTTAGTAAAAAGTGTGTTATCTACCATTCCCATTTTGTATTCATGTTTAATACGAAAAGTTTTCAATCTATCATACCAAGCTTTGGGTGCTTGTTTAAGACCATATAAAGCTTTCTTTAGTTTATAAACATGATCTGGTTTTTCGAAGTCAATAAATCCTAGAGGTTGTGCCGCGTATACTTCCTCATTGATAAAACCATTTAGGAATGCACTTTTTACATCCACTTCGAATAGCTTAAAATCTAAAGCACAAGCATAAGCTAATAGTATTGTAATAGACTCAAGTCTAGCAACATAGGCATAAGTTTCATCATAATCGATGCCCTTTGTTGATTATAGCCTTGAGCAACTAACCTAGCCTTATTTTGAGAAACAATACCGTTCTTATCTAACTTATTTCTAAACACCCACTTAGTTCCTATGATTGTCATATTCTTAGGTTGTGGTACTAACTCCCAAACATCATTTGCAATGAATTGATTTAATTCTTCTTGCATAGTGATTAACCAACTTTCATTCGTTAAGGCTTCATTCACTATCTTAGGTTCTATAGTAGATATAAAACAAAAAAAGTTACTTTGGTTTTGGGCTTGTGACCTAAGTGTTCTTTGGTTAAGGTTTCCTATGACATTTTCTAATGGATGGTTCCTAGATTCCTTAATATTGACTATTTCATCAATCTCTAAAGTTTCATCCACAATGTCATTTTCAAGATTTTTCTTTTCGGTAACCTTAATTGCTTCTTCTTCATCTAAGTCATCATCCACCAAGGGTGATGTCTTAGAGGGTGGAGGAGTTTCATCGAATGTCATGTTAAGTGATTCTTCGACTTTCCTAGTGTGTTTATTTAGGATGATGTAAACTTTACTATTTTGAGAGTAACCTAAAAAGATACCTTCGTATGACTTTGGGTCAAACTTTGTAAGGTAGTCTTTAGTGTTTAAAATGAAGCACTTGCTTCCAAACACTCTAAAGTACTCTAAAGTAGGTTTCCTACCTCTTAAGAGTTTGTAAGGTGTTTTTCCTAAGATGGCTCTAATTAAGATTCTGTAACAACTCAAATTTTCTCACCTTTTTACATCAATGAACATCTAATTATTTATTTTAAACTTTTACGCGTTCTCTTTAAAATTCCATTTAGCTAAATCGCGTAAACTAAAAATCATCATTCAATGTAAACGGACATCAAACAATTAAAAGTTTACGTTAAGCAAGTGTTATATAATTATTTGGAGGATAATTATTAACTTTTTATATTTTATTTTTATTGGCTACGTAAAACGTTTACGTTTCGCAATAAAATACATTTAGGCATACCAGAAGCACCAATACCTATTTATACTCAACCAAATACCCACAATTATACCTAATACTCAAAAATTACACAATTCCTTATACATATACATATATGGCCAGATCCATAGGCTAGGAAAACACAAATATAATATATAATTTCCATCTAGAAAGAACACATGTGTTATAAACTCAAACAAGCAACCTCCTAGCAACTTTCTTACACCTTTCATCAACTTCCTTACACATTTCACTAACCATCTTACAAGCTAGTCATTCAATCCAAATACCATGGTTTTTGCAAATGGTTTTCTAGATATTTTTGCTATATAAAGGATTATATTCACAAGTAAACTTTCACTTCTCATTTTACTTAACAAAAACTAACAAATACTCTCTCCCTCTCCCTCAAAACCTACGGATCAAACCACACACTCAAATACATTCATAGTTTTTTATTTCTAAGGTATTTCAAGTGTACAAGGTTCATTGTTAGGCATGTCTAAGGTGTATTAGAAGCTTGGTTAAGAGATTACAAGGGTTTTACATAAGGAAGAAAACTAGGGTTTCTAGTTTGAAATTAGGGTTTTCTAAGTCTTGGAAGCTTGGGTTTAATATCTAAACTAGGGTTTAGATCTTGTTGTTCATCATCCTACTTCATATTAAGGTTATCTAAAAACCCTAAACTCTTTACATTTGTGATTTTATGTGTATATAATGTTTATGTAGTAAATCACCATCTAGGAAACTTATTAACAAGTAAAATGGATTTTTACACTTGTTCATGGTTTGTTGAACATTGGGATATGTTATGTTGATGTTGAGGACATGTTATAATGGGAGTATAAGTATTATTTAAGTGTTGGTTTACCTATAAAAAGTATATAAAAGTTAATGATTTAAAAAGTTACTTATTAAGTTTATAAGTAAAAGTGTTGTGAGATCTTGTTATCATGGACAATACTTGGACAAGTAATGGACTAAAGGACCTAATACATATGAGACATGTGATATATTGTGTTGTAGAGGACTTGTAACAAGTGTACTCAAGCTAAACAACCGATAAAAACAAGTTACAACACATTTATTAAAAACTTCAAGGGTCTGATCAAATTTGAAAAATAATGTATTTATTTTATATTTTTATAAAATACTACATGTTACAAGGATCGTAGGCATGTAGAGAACTCGAAAAACCAATTTATAATGAAGGAATAACTGTATTTTGCAAGTTATACGATTAATAAACGCTTTTATATAAGAAATTTTAAAAACTTATTACATTCACCTTGATATAAATATTGGTTATTTTTCTCATATATTAAGTACGTATTTTTAGAATTCCAAAACCTTAAGAATAATAATTTTTTGATCAATAATGAATGATTTACGGATTTTTCATGTTTACGATAATTAAAGTTTATAAAAATAAATTTATAAACTATGAATACTAAAAATCACTATTCATCTCAGATACATTTTCGAAAATACATTATTTAGATAAAACTTTTAATTACGAAGACGTGCTCGAAAGAATCACTAAAATCGGAGTTAAAACGAATAAGATATGACTTTTACTAGGTTTACGCTAAGTAAATTTATAAAAATAAATTTATAAAAGTGCATGAACAGTAAAAGTACTGTTCACCAGGGGGTTGAAAATATAATATTTTGATACATCGTCTTAATACGAAAGCGTGGACGTAAAGAACATAAGAAACGAACCTAAAACGATAAAGTTACGCCGTTTTTACTAAAGAGATATTTATAAACGTTTTTACTTTATAAATATGATTTCACAAATACAATTAGATGGTGATGTAGCTATATAGAATTATATATGGTCTTAGTTATTCAAAGTACTTAGTACTCATACGACCTATAATTAATTAGGTTGCATTCGGGCGTATTCGTGACGCATTTTCTGTTAGTGATTTGCATTATCGATTCACTCACTCAAGGTGAGTTTATAGCCCCACGTTTTACTTGTTTTACATATACTTTACAACTTTTGGGGTGAGAACATGCTTGTTACCAAGCAAGTGGACATTTTTATATTATGATTACGTGTTTTCCTAGGTAACTGATATTCGTTTAAATACGTATCAAACAAATAACCCTCAAATGTATATAATATATATATATAATAAAATACATATACGAATACGTAAGCAAAGTATCATACAAATTATTCTTAGGAAAGAATAATAAGTAATCAACACGGGTATCGTTTTCCTCGGTGAGAGGTGAATGAAAATTCACGGTTATGTCGGGGATCGAATTTGAATGTCATAAAAAGATTTGGATTTTGGATTCTAATTCTAATAACGCAAATGGAAAGCAAATAAAGGCAATCCAATCTAAAAAATAAAGGCACAATTAAATCCTAACGACAATTAAACACTTAACGAATAATTAACGACTAACAGACAAACAAAATAATAACAAAATAAAACTCTAAAAACCCAAATTGCAAATTTATAAAACCTAAATGTATTAAAATAATTTTTGAAAAAGAAATTATGTTTTTTTATTTTTATTTTATTTTTTATGACATTAAAACTAATTTAATCTAAAAATATTATTAAAAATATTAAGATGATTTATAAAAATCTAAAAAATTTAAGAAAGATGCTTTTAACTATTTAAAACTTAAGAAAAATAAAACGGGAAAATCAGCTAAACCGAATAAGCTGTTAAAAAGCAAATAAGCTCAAAAAGCTAAAACTAAAAATGCATAGAAAAGAAACAAAACCCACCCTTATGACAGAAAAGTCCCAAGGGCAGGATGGTTAAGGCATTGGTATGTTAAGGGGAGGTCACAGGTTCGAAACCTGTGGCCACCCTTTTTGATAAAAACATTTTTTTCTTTTTGAAAAGCTAAAAAATAAGCAAAATAAAGAAACTTTAGTAAAAGGATTTTTGACAAAACTTAAAAATAAGCTGGAATAAGCTACTTAAAGATGACAGTTAGCTTAAAAGACTTTGAGGGAAAAAGCTAAAACTGCTTGGACTAATAAGCTCAAAGATGACCAAACAAACTAAAAAAACTTCTAATAAGATAGAAACAGCTCAAAGACTAGACCTAATAAGCAATAAGGAGTGAAAACAAGCACACAAAATAAGCCAGAAATAAGCATAAAAAATGACAGATTTGGTTTTTCAAAACTAGACATTAAACCTAACTGATTAGACTTAAATAAGCAACAATAAGCTAACCTAAAGACTTAATAAGCTAGAAACAGAACTTAACTTAGCTTAATAAGCACTAATGACTCAAATTAAGCAAACACATTGAGCTGAAAAGCACTAAAAAGCTAAAAGACAGGGGACACTTAAACAGAATTTTAAAGACTAAAAGCAGATTTTAAGCTAACTTCTATGATTCAAATAGCTAAATAAAAACAACAAAAACTTAAAAACAGATTAAATTCATGACCCAATAAGCAAAATCAAACTAAGCATAGGCTAATAAAGCTACTAAATAAGCTAAAATCTCACAACAAGTCAAGTTGCATACATGATGGATTATAAACTAGTAGAATTTGAGGATACGAAAAACTAAATTCAATTTAATCAAAACTTAGTCCTAGCTTATGAAAGCTAGTACTCAGACCTTATTTGAGCTTATTAAATTTATCTTAGTCCCTAGAAGCTACAGTTAAGACTGCTTGTGCCAAACACCCCTTTAAGATTATGAAATCACTTTTTAAGCTTAAACAGATTTGAAAAAACCTTGGTTTTTTAAAAACAGATCATTAACTGAGCATAATAATGAAAAATAAGCAAAAGCTTTGGACCAATAAGCAACATAATAAGCTAAACTAAATTAAGCAGTTTTTTTTAACTAAAATCAAGCAATCATTATCTAAACTCTTTCTATACTTAAAACTATGCTTTAAACTAACATGATAAGTTGTTAAAAGGAAAAATAAGCAAATAAAAGCAATGATAAGCAGAGAATAAGCAAATCAGAAAATAAGCAAAATTTAAAGTGCAAAGATATCACACCTTGATCCTAGCTCAAACAAGGATCAAACAAATGCTCAAATGAGCTAATCTATAAGCTAGCTTAATAATAAGCTTAGAATAAGCCCTATAAACCCATCCATTTTTGGCTTATTCAAGACCCTTTTAGGTAATTTGATTAATGAGCTTAATAAGTTAGGCTTAAAACAAGCTCAGCTTATTAAGAGTTAGCTTAGAGTGTGAAGAGCTTATTTGAGCTTATTTTAGTTGATACAAAACACTTTAAGACAAATTGCTTATTTTAAAAAAACAGTAATAAAAACACAATTATGAATGAAACAGAATTTTATTAATAACTTGAAAGTTCACATTAAAACTTGAAGGGAGATTACAATAAGCATTAAAATAAGCAGAAATTAAGCTAAAAGCAAGACTACACTACTCCTAAACTACTTCATCTTTTATGTGTGATTTGCCTGCTATTTATAAGGAAGAGGTGAAGCTTCTAGCCCTTTGAGCCACTCCTCCATCTCACATCTTGACCCTTGATTAAAATATTTCATCAAATCATTAAATCTGAACCCTTGATCCACTCTCCACGTCTAACAGCCAATAAGAGGCTTGAGGATCGCCAGCGTGGCATAAGTGGCAGACGTGTCAGGTGACAGACTTTCTAGTAGCAAAGGGTGTGTGCGTAGGTGAATGATTATTACCTTGTGTTTCATTGTTTATGTTAATGAGGGAGGAAAAGAAGATAAACCAGAATCTCATGATTTATAAACTTTTGTCCGACCTTGAACCCAGTTGTTTATAAGTAATTTTTGGATTTTGGGCTTTTTGGAAGGAGTTGGGCCAGGAAATGGATTTGGACATGGTTTAAATGGTTTTGCTAATTAATTTGGTTTAGGCTTTTATATTTAGTATATATCTTGGTGGGTTGACCCGGCCTAATAAAATGGGAACGGGTTGGCCCATTAAGGATGTATACGCCTTCGGCTTTGTTTTCTCACGCTCTTTCCATTCCCGTGCTCGATTTTGTTCGTATTTGCTTTATTTTTGTCCTTTTTGTAACATATCCATACATGCAAGACACAATTCATGAAATACACATATACAATGCATTTTATGTATTTTTGGTCATTATTGGTCTTTTTAGCTCGTTTTATTAGGTAAAAGGTATGTGTATTTAAGCACATACCAAAATCCCACATACTAAGCTATCGCCGTGTCCTCACGCAATGTCATAAACACACTTAGAAAACCAAAAATTTCAACCCCCTTAAACTAATTACCTCGAAAAGTAGCTAAGTGTTCATCTAAGGGGATTAAGAAATCACTAGTTTTGAAAAAGCTTCATGTTTTACCATTTTTATGCATTTATTATTATTATTCATACGTATCATAACTTCACGGAACAAGAAATACTAAAAGGATAAATTCATCATCCTTGATTTTTCACCCGCCCCAAATCAAGCTTAAAAACGAACTCATTGTTAAATACTCCCTCCGTCCCATATTAAGTG
This sequence comes from Tanacetum coccineum, assembly GCA_026074375.1. Lineage (NCBI taxonomy): Eukaryota > Viridiplantae > Streptophyta > Magnoliopsida > Asterales > Asteraceae > Tanacetum > Tanacetum coccineum. The sequence continues at coordinate 2,390 of BQNB010165653.1, read as the reverse complement.
TCCATTTTTGACTTTTGAAAGTCTTTTTTCTTCAACTTGACTTTACCTAATGTATTTCCTTCTTATGTTATAAGATACTCCAATGCAAAAATATAATGATAGAGTTTCGAATGTATTTTTTCATTAGTATAATTTTCAGTAAGCATTATATAACATAAAGAAAAATATTTACGTCAAAAGTTTATAAAAAAAGAATTCAAAAAGTCAAAAATGGACACTTAATATGGGACGGAGGGAGTACAAGTTAAGATGCTAACACTACTCATAAATGTTAATTGTGTATGCATAGCTACTTTTCGCTCCCTTATTTCCTAAATCCTCTAAAGATTTTATTATTATTATTTGTGACAAATAAATTAATGTCTTATTCATATAAAGTAAACCCGGTTTAGACCACAATTAGTTTGAAATCCTTTCCTAAAGAGACGATATGGTGAATATAATAAGGTCTACATAAAGTTCTAATATCACCTATTTAGGGTTATATCTTTTTATTTAACTAGACCGAAAGTCGAAATTTGGCTTTATCATAATTATTATTGCAACATTATTAAACCATCGTCCTTTAACTACTTTACATCGGTCTGCGTAGCCTTACCATGGGTCCGATTAGTCTTATTTTCAACTTCTCGTGATCCTCGACCTTTTTGAAGGTTGCAACATCGGTTGTGAGCCGGCAAGATGCAGCAAACTTTTATCAGTCTCGGATTTATTATTCTTACTATAGGCCTTATTTAGAAGACTGCTACATCGGTTGTGAGCCGGCAAGAGGCAGTAAACTTTTATCAACCCACAGTTTTATTATTATTATTACCTCCACCCTTTAAACGACTACCACATCGGTTGTGAGCCGGCAAGAGGTAGTGGTATTATTTCGGCTTTGGTTTATTACATAATTTTTATTATTAGCCAAATTTCAAGTCTTGTGGTCTTTTAACTACCTAGACAATGGTAGCGAGCCATCAGGAATCGATAGCCTATTTCCTACAACAATGATAAAACCTCGATGTGTACCTTAATTCACCAGAAGGAATCTCTACGAAGTGAATTAAACTAAGAATCGCAAAAACCTAAAGTAACTTTATTTATTCAACAATTATATAATGTTTATTAAGCTAGTGGGAGCAAAAAGCCACAATTAACCTCTATGAGCTTTAAAGAGATCCAACTACTCTATGTTTAGCATCTAACTTATATAAAACTCTATCATTTTTTGTTCTTCGCAAATTTAAAATCTTTACTAAAAAGATCCGCGAATGCTTAGTCTAATAAAAACAAGCTTGGCATATTTAAAGTCTATTATGGAAACTTGCAAACTCTTGGCTTTTTCAAGCTAGAATTCGCGTTTTAAAGCTTCTTGTATAAAAGACTAGCAAAAGCTTAAATTTATATAGGTTAAGGGGCAAGCTAGAGCACAACATGCTCGATCAAGTCAAAATTTATTCTTATTCTAACCATCGAAAAATCAAAAACACTTATTCTATTTTTGAAATTTTTTAATTTTGGCCTAAAAACACATATTTTTACTATTTTTGGTGGTAAAACGGGGTTACGTGAAGACAAGGAAAATGCAAGTAAAATCAAATCAAAAGATCCCCCCCCCATACTAGAACTAAACATTGTCCTCGATGTTTAAAAGGGTCTGTACGTAAATCTAAAGCCGTTTATTAATTATGCTAATAGATACACGTTAATCAATAAGATCTAGGATATCGGATTCCCATATATAAGCATGATAAGGATTGAAGCTCGAGTAAACGATGGACAAAACCACGAGTACATGAGAGTCTTCATAATCCGGGCAATCTTGGACATAAAATACAAACCACGAAACACGAGAAAGGAAGAGGTGAGCCTCCTCACGTCACACTTATTAGAAAATAGAAAAAGAAGATAGAAAACACCGGTTGCCTCTCAAGAAGCGCTTGTTTTTATGTGAGTCTCTAGCTTGACTCTCCCCATATCATTGTGATATTAGGGACGAAACATATGGAAAAGCAAATCTCCATTGGACTTCCATTCAAGATGTTTAGATAAACATTGAAGCACATGAAAGTTCCACTCTGATGAGATACCGTCGGTTCTAGAGAAGAAAAATGAAAAGCGGAGATGCTGGGGTCAAAAATAGTATCTTCACTCCCGGAGGAGAGAGGAAGAGAATAATCCATCAGATAGGTGAAATAAGGAAGAAAAATTCGGATAATATATGTAAGAGAAAGATAATGGTGATCCTTAAAGGATAATTTCACATAAGTTGGAGAAAAATTTTTCTCCCAAATCCCGGGGTCGCAAACTTTGACCATACTCTTCAAATTATCAGGTTCATCCTTTAAGTTTCTTGGGTCACAATCTAAAAATACCTTGGGAGGGAGATTAGGAATAGTGTCCTT
>BQNB010165651.1:0-11016 GCA_026074375.1 Tanacetum coccineum | reverse complement strand
ATAAAGGTGAGATCTTTAATTTTTATAGCTTACATTATGACCACCAACTTATTTAATTGTTTAATAAAAAGAAAACTTTAGTAAGATAATCAAAGTTTCTCTATATGTGTAGACTAATTAAGTAAAGACACATCTAATAATCTTAAAATATTTATATAATGAAACAATGTCTTAGAAAATGTTTTATGTTCAAGAGTTCTTTGAAGAGATTTTTCACAAGTGTTCAAAGCATGTGTTAAATGGATAACAAGGATTCTAATGACTTGCTATTTAGAAGGTTATAAATCATTAGTGAGAATGAGTTCTTTGTTAAAACAAAAATAATCATATTGTGAATTGAGAAATTAGTTTAATAATTTTATTCAATAATCTTATTTGTTATGCTAAATTTGACACTTAATTTATTAGTTCAAATTTAAGTGTTTTAAATTTAAAATTATTCATTCTCATATTATTTGTTTGTGGTTCATTAGTTTAAAATCATCATGAATTCAGATAGCAATTAGTGTTCTGTTCATAATTAATGAATATATGCTAAAAAAATGTAGCATAATGAAAGTGAAGAAATATCATTGTATACTTTTGAAATTAGTGACATTCTTTGAGAAGTTTTTCCATTATTATTATTTTTTTAATTATTTTAACAAGTAATAACTCTCTTATTATGATATGTACATTTTCATGAATGACATTGAATTTTTTTTTCATTTTTTATGTTTTGTTAATATTGATGATTATAAAGTGTGCTTGATGAAAACCTCTTATGTATTAAGACCGAGTTTCATAAAAAGTAAATAAACCATTTAGATAAAATATTGGGTCAATAAGGGGGTGAAAGCGTATTATAATAAACACGTTATATTAATTGCCCCAATCTATATGTCTTATGTGAAGGGAATGAAGTTGTAAATTCACCTAAGTAAGCCTTAACCAACACAATTATATTGTATTACATAAAGACGATTGTATCTTTATGAACATAGTACAATGTATGGAGTGTGATTTAGTATCAAACAGTACCTATGAACCAAGACATGTAGAGAAACCCCTAATAATGTGGAACTAAATTTCTAATATCTTTATTTATGGTTTATTAGTTAGGACTTTTATTAGTTATGATTAACAAAATAACTAGTTTAAGAGTTATTAATTTCTAGGCCTATTAAACTACTGTCTTATTTAAAGTTATTGAATCATTGACTATTAGTTTATAAATCGCCTTACATGTTATAAAATGTTTCATTTTCTTGTTTTTCATATATCATTAGAATCATAAAAATAGACTAACTTAGTAATGGCAAAATCAAATAATAGTATTATAAACCCAAAAGAAACATCAAATAATAGTATTATATCTTGTCACATAATGTTGCAATAAAAAGGATTGTCATTATAATAAGACATTTTGTTTTATCATAGAAATATGTCATAAGTCATTATTTTAGTAGTTCATCATGTTTAAGAACTATATTATGGACTTATTGTTATATTCCTTAATTGTAACTTGCATAAGATATCTAACCATAAAGTAGGTTGGATGCAAGTATTAGATGAGATATAAGTAGGAAACAATCAATCTGATGTTTATATTATGGTTGTTTGGGAAATAGTATATGAAATTTTTATGGTTACATGTATTATTAAATTGGGTATCATTGTATTATGTGATAAGATAATTCTATGACAATGAATGACTTAACTAAGTTTTTATAAATTTGAGAGATTGTTTCAATCACTTAAGATCTAAAAGATTTCATAACATCATAGACATTATAATGTGTACTATGGGACTACAAAGAACATTATGACCGTTCTAAACACCTTTTAAAGTTTAAATTTCTTGAAAAATAAATTTTTACTCCCCATCAATTGTATATATTGTTAAAGTCAATTTTGTGGTGTGAAAAGATAAGTTTTAAATCAAGACTTGTGTTAATTATTTCAAAGAAGAATAACCATAAATTACATGGTTACTTACATTCTACTATGCTTATTATAAGGACTTATATTTTTCTTATGATGCATTTTTATGTTTTGACTATGTCATTTCTAAGGTGTTATTGACAACTTTCTAAATAACGCAAATGTTAGTATTTTATATCTCAACACAAGTATGTTAAAGGTTGAGAGAATGTTGAAGAACATTGTCATCAAGTATATTTGTACACTGACTTAATGTATTATGTTACTTATGATTAGTTTATCACTCAAGCTCTTATTTGAGTATAATTACCGTTATGAGATTATTTGATAACCTTACAATCAAGGTACCTACTCATGTTCTTCACATTATGTTAGAGGTTTGATATTCTCATTATTGTGCATATTACGGGATCTTATGAGCAAACAATTCATGGTGGATCATGTGAATGGTTTTATTTTATTACAATTGTGTTTTCTTTTTCATTCATATTCATTATGGCTTATGATAAACATTTTTCATTTAGAAGAGCTAATTGTATAATCGGTAGGGGTCCTGCATCAATTATGATGCAAGTGATTATGTTGTTTTGCATTAGTAATTTTACTTGATCATGATGAAGTTATCAAATAAACAATTTGGTCAATATTAAGTAGGACAATGCATACATAAGTATACGGCCAAGTGAGAGAATGTTAGAATATATTCTATGATGTATATTGCATATTGTGGCTTATCTTATTTACTGTTTATTATATTGTACATTATAATATTGTTGATTTACTTATGTGTAATTAATTTATATTTAGTTACCATACCGAAACTCCGTAGGATATTGTATTTTGACGGGAGATCCAATTTTCTTATTAGATAATATGTAGGTAATGTCTTATGGTAATGATTTTATAATCATAACCTAATTAGGAGTTGATCCCTGCTTGACCTCCTCTCTTATAAATAGAGGATCATTCACCTCATAACAAGACACACAAACATTACGATCCATCAATAAGAAGAGAGGATTAAATAAAAGATCTTCATCCTACCAGTGTTTTTCGTTCATGATGATCTCGTCTCTCGTCTCAAGTAAGTTTTTATGTTATGCTTAATATTATTTGTCGTTCTTATTATAATTATATATTTCTTGGGACAAATTGATCAACATAATTAGCCTTCTAAACTGTGAAGAACTGAATATTATTTTTGAAACCAATTTGTAGGCATAAAATTATAAATCGTTACAATTATAAGGAAAGCGGGTTGCATTAATTGTTAGACCCGAACCGAGTCCGACCTGCCAAAAGAAGGAAACATGGGTGCATTATATGTACTCGACCCGCTGGCATTTAATGCGGTTTGCATTAATTGTGAGACCCAAACCGAGTTTGACCCGCCAAAAGAAGGAAACCCGGGTGCATTATATGTACTCGACCCGTTGGCATTTAATGCTTGACCCAAATACCCGCCCTGATACACGTAATGGGATACGTGTTAAAACGCAAACACACCAAACATAAAAACTCACATCACCTATCCTTTTTCTCTACCCATCCTCTCTCTCTCTCTCTCTCTCTCAAAACCCAAAGAAAAAATATTGTTGTTATCCTGTGGAAGAAAGTGAGAAGGAGGAGCTGATGAACGAGGAAGAAAGAGGGGTGATGATGTTTTGCCAACTGCGATGCGATGAGTTTATTTTGGTGGATTTAGGCGTATGAAAAAACAGATTCATCTTCTTAAAAGGTTTGTTTTTATTTACTTTATGGTCAATACATCTTTGTCACTTATCTCAGCCAAAAAAAGAAGAATAAATATTCGAGGTTTGCGACTTTTGTTTGAATTTTGTTTATAGAATTTTGTTAAATCAGAGTTGAGGTTATTTGAATTTGGTTATTGGCTTATTTGAATTTTGTTGGAATGTACTGTTAAGGTTTCAATTTGGGGGGTTTTGTTGATCTGTTAGGGTTTCAATTTTAGGTTTTTTGGATGTTATAAACTTTATGTTTTTTTGCAAAATTATATGGTAAGTCCGGATGTTTTGGAATTAAGTGGTTTTTATATTATAATCTGTGGTTTTTGTTGGTTTTGTTTTTTATACATTTTAGTGGTTAGGGTTGTTTGTGAGTTACGTGTTTGGTTAAAAATGGATATCGACATGGCATGTTAGCCTTTCTGAGCTGATAGTATTTGCTTTCAGGGTATACGTGTCGCCTTTTTGCTACCTGTATGACATAATTTCATGTGGATTTCAAAAAAAAATTGGTTCGAATACTGATTATGCCATACATTCTTGAATAGGTTGTTTAAGATAGGGGTAAGCTCGGTTCTGGAACCGCACCAAACCGACCCGGAACCGAGAGAACCGAGAATTGAAAAACACATATTTTAGAAACCGATAATCGAACCGAGAGCATGTTTCGGTTCCGGTTCGGTTCTCGGGTCCGATTCGGGTATTTCGGTTCTACCAGATTGGAACCGATAATTTCTAAAAAACATCCAAAAACTCAATATTCTTTATGTGTTTCACACATCTACGTCCCTTACCTGATACCGGGATGCTATTATTTCCCCGTTCTAGCCGTGGGACTCTTTCCAATAACCAAAATGTATGAATTTTTGAATTACACGTTAATGTAATTGTTATGAAGAAATATAAACATGAAGTTGCAACAAGGATGGAACTATAGTACTGTGTTAAACTATTAAAATCACTTTGAATGTTTGAAGTATCACGTAAAAAACCAAACATCTCACAAAAATCCCATATATTTGAAAGTCGAGCGGTTCTTTGGTTCCGAAACCGAGAATCGCGGTTCCGAACCAAACCGAACCGAGAACTGAAATTCAAAATATTAAGGAACCGGAACCGGACCGCGGTTTTAAAATTTGGTTGGGTTGGGTCGGTTTCGGTTCGGTTCTCGGTACATATGCTCACCCCTAGTTTAAGATGCTAATGATTTCTGGCGGCGTATTTATACTCCAAAATGTACGGCTTCTGGCTCTACTTTCTTGGTGGGGTAACCAGCTTTGGTTTATGGTTGCAGCCAAATGAGGTGATTGGTTTCGGTTCTAAAACAAATGGATGCCTACCCATGGCAGGGTAGGCTCGCTGAGCTTGCATCCATGGCAGCCATATCGTGTTGAGTTTGGCACCTGTGTGGTTAAAGAGGAGCGGGTTCGGATGAGTTAGGATTGGTTATGTTTGGTGTGTTTGTGTTTTAACACGTATCCCATTACGTGTATAAGGCCGGGTATTTGGGTCAAGCACTAAATACCAACGTGTCGAGTACGGGTCGGGCCAGCCTGTTGGGCTTATGGCTTAGTTATAAGGCATCGGTGCCGTTAATGATGAGATTACCCGTATCTTGTGCAGCTATGGCGGGTCTATCCTCTTTATTGTGTGTTATGTCGGGCATATCCTCACACTTTGCGGTGTCTGTAGTTGTATCTATTGCAATGTTGGTCTCTCTATCAGTTCGTATCGATTATAAAAGGCCGTGATGAATTTGAACAGGTTCGATCAAAGTCGTGATTGTCCACTTCTTAGCGAGGTGACATGTTAGGTTTGCAGCCATGGCAGATGTATCCGCTTTTTCAATTTTTAGCATATCTGAGCCTCATAGACACATATCTGATGAGGTGTCATTTTATACACTTTTTCGGGGACATTTAACCCCCTAAATCATGCAAATATGCCCAAATTATGTACTTAATTGTTCTTTTTTGTGTTTTTAGCACTTGAATGACTTTTTGAGGAAATACACGTGACTTGGGCTCATTTGGAGAAGAAACCGACAAGATTACAACTCTACACCAAATCTCATGGAGAAAACGTGTACCGTCAGAATGAACAAGTGACGGCGTCAAAAGAATAGTGACGGCATCATAACGTAGCCGCCTCAAAGAAACCCTAAGAAGATTCGGCGAAGCGACTGCGTCAGAAACCTTGCGACGCCGTCGCGCCCGTTTTCCTATATATACAAATTCGTTTTTAGGGTTTGAAGTGTGTAACTTTTGGAGACGAACCCTACTTTTAGAAGTCGACTGTATCAGCTTTTAGGCTTGTTTTTAGGGTGTCAAAACCCTCTTGTATCAGTCTTAAACACATGTTTTAATCAAGTGAAGTCTTATATCTTTTATCATTCAATATGTCTATGTGTTGTTTGATTGATTCTTGTTCTTCTCTTCCTTATAATATGCTAGGCTAGATCCATTAGTATTTACTTATGATTGCATGAAACTTAGTTTGTAGATCCTTTTAATATTACTTTTGTGATGGATGTGCACGTTAGGCTCTATAAAATTGGCTATAAAATATTACACTAGCATAGACGTCTAGGGAAACACGAGTGTGTAGAAAGGATACCATCGGTAATAATCTTAATACTACCTTACCCCTAATATGGTTGATCCCTCTTAAGTGTTTTAATGCATGTAATGTACTCTTAGGGGCCTTGTAATAGTCTTTATACTACCTTACTTGTGCGTTGACTTAACGAAATATTACATAGACGGCGTTTTCGTGTAATTCATTCATGACTAAGGAAATACTTACACAGATCATCACAAGTGTGACAAAGTAATAGAATTAGGAGAAGAAAACTAAGGAGTAGTGCATGATTAAGTAAATACGTTCGTTTACCATATAAGTTTTCACCAAAGTAGTTTAGATTTATTATTAGTTTAATTAGCTAAAACCAAAACAACCTCTCAAAACCTGAATTTTACTTGCTTTCATAAAATGTAAAAATACAAAAATAATCTTCTTTCACCCCTTAGACCTTTGTTATATTATGTTCGAGCATTCCCAACCTATTCTCCTAGAGAACGACAACAACTCCCGAGTCTTGCCTATACTACACTATAACAGTTAGGTACACTGCCTATGGAGTTGTAAAACTTCTTGTGAAGTTACCACAACCCTCACATCAATATCTCATCATCATTTTATACCTATTTGAGGTTACATGGGAGTACTAAGGAAACACTAGTCGTGATGATCTTTTTGTGCATTCATTTTGATAACGTAAAAAAAAGCTATCGGATAACGGTCGATACTAGACCTGTCTTTTTGGCGGGGCAAGTCTTACCGATTAGGTCAGTTTGTAGTCATAGTATTTAGTTGGATTATTATACTTGGAAATGGAGAGGCTCAATCTAGGCTCTGGTTGTTTATCATTCCAAAATGCTTAATGCAATTCAGGTATCTTCTTTCTCATGATATTTAAGACCAGCGGAAAGAAAAGATAAAAAATAATTTAGACATTTAGATGTTGTCAGTTACATAACGGGCGATGATGATATTTTTTTGCATTCTACGGACGCACGTATCTTGGCGGGGCAACCACACCCGTAATGTGGTTGCAGCCATGGCGGGTGTTTCGTTTCATTTCTACATTTGCGGAACTGAACCTAGTATGTTCCCTTTTTTTATCCTTTCTTTGACACTTTGTTGATGTTATAGAGACTTGGATGTCTTGAGGAATTGATTGTGAAGCTGAGCAAGGTACTAAAAAACACGAAAACAGAAATAAATAGTTTTAATAATCGATTTAGTAGGTGAACATCGAACGGGTGACTTTGATATATGGGTCAAACATGTTTGAATCAAAATCGGTGGGATTAAGGAACTTGGCAGTTTATTCTTATTCAAGGTAATTATGTGCTTATTTTTTGGATTGCATTATTTTTAAGTCAGTTTCTAATTATTATCATGATTTGTGCATAAATTGATGTTTTGAGGTTAAATGAGATTGGAAATAATAAGCCTCAATTGTTTGGTTAACATGTTCGAAATATGCATATATCTTATGAGCGGTTGGTGATTTTGTTTTGGGTTATTGTAATTTGGATTAGCTTTATTTTGTGGGCTTATCAGCTTATTGAGATTTGGGAATGCAATAAGGCTTTTTTTGCTTACCCATTTGAGCTCATGGCTTGGATAAGCCGTAAGGTTAAGTGGATAAGCTGATAAGCAAAAAACTGCGCTTATTGGCTTTCTCAAATCTCAATAAGCCGATACGCCCATAAAATAAGCTAATCCAAACACCCCTTTATTTTTATATTCTCGTGTGTTTTTTATACCAAAACTTTTTAGCAGGATAATTTATCCAAAAAAGATAGGTAAAAGAGTTGATATTAATTTGCTTTAAAATTGCATAGTTTCTAGAAAAGGCTTAAATCTTAATGTGGAATTTTGGTGAAAAGTTTTCACAATTTTAGCTGAAGTTAATAGCAGTAATTTTTTAACCAACTTATAAGACAATTAGCAATTCTAGCCTTTGATTAACACTATCTTCCGGTCAAATATCAGATACACTCTTTAATCTTTTATGTGAATTTGCTTAAAGATTGGATGTTTACTTGAAATAGGTATTGTGCGCAAGATTCAGTTTTTACATGAAAAGGAAATCGACAAATTGAAAGATTCCACTGAGGCAGGTTTGAAGCGGGCCCACATGGCGGAATCGGCTAAAAAAGCATTCTAGTGAGCTTTGAAAAGATGACATCAAAAGGAACAAAAGAAAGCTGCAGGTGGTGGATCATTCAGTTTTGTCAACGTGTTGTTATTGAAGTTGTTGATCAAAGATAATGGAGGGTTCTTGCCGGCGACATCTACAGCTTTAGGTAGGTAAAATAGCAAGTTTTTACGTATTCAAGTTGTCGTATTTCTGCCCTCCTTTTAGCTATCCAGATGGTTATTTTTTTGGGCAAATAAAATGAATAGTTTTAATAAGAAACTTTAAACACTCCCTTATAAGTGAAATAAGATTTTGAAGGGAGAAGAAAATGGCAAAAGAAAGGTAGCAAATATTGTTATCGCTTCAAAATAAGTTGTATATATATTACCGTTCTTCAGCATGTTTAATGCAGGTGTTTGAGCGCCACAACGAAACCACGCCTTACTTGCTTGAAGCTATCAATAAATCGCAAGGACCTGACCAAGATCTTGCCCAGGTACTATCATTATTATCAAATTATAGTCATTTTCAATCAACCTTGGTAACGTGAAAATGTTTACAAGTTGTGTGGTTTGATGTTACTTTTTCGCAATGTTGCAAAAATCGCGAGTCGCTAGTCGGGCGGTCGACCACCCTGTAGCCTGTAATCGGTCTAGGCGCGATTAATCGGTTTTGCAAATTTTATATATAAATTTCAAAGTTACTTGTATGAGATGGATACAACACTTTAAATACACTAAAATTAAATGAGTTCAAAGTTATATTGTTCAAAACATAGACATAGATAATAAAAGTTAACAGTTAACAATTCAAAGTCACATTGTAAAAAAAATGTTTGACTTTCGTTGACCGATTTTTGTCCGATTTGACCGATTTTTGACCGATTTGACCGATTTTTTACCGATTTTTGACCAGACCGATTTTTCACCCGATTTGCCTTATTTTCCAAGGTGTATGGCCGAGTAGCGATTAATCGGAGATTACAAGGTCGCCTAGGCCGATTTTTGCAACATTTCTTTTTCGGAAACATGTGTTTTCCAGCATTTGATGTCGCTCACGGAAGATGGGCTAAGTTGCCTGGAGTTTGTGACTGCAACGAACAAGGTGTAGTTGTAGCTCCCTTTTTGAAATCAGTATTCATTCTCCTTTGTATGCGCTCATCTTTAATGGTGTCATTCAAGCTTTTAGGACAGATGCTTAATTACATATTAACAATAGGAGCAGGGCAGAAGACATTGAGAGAATTGCTAATCAAAGGCTAGAATTGCACCAATGCTGAAGTTCATATTATTTGAGATTCTAATCTGGAGTTTTTGCTAACAAGATCGCAAGATGGCAAAGACGATAAAGACAATGACAAAGGCTCAAAGTCAAGATCGCAAAGCATGAAGGAACAAGTTTACAACAAAGAACGAAGACAAAGACCAAGAACACTTGAGCTTAAACGACAAAAGCAATCTCACTGATCTCATGAAGGAGTGTCATCAATGAACTCACTTCGGGGGAGATTGTTAGCCTCAATTTTATTGAGTCAATAAAGGAAGCTCGTTCCCGTGTTCAAGACCTCACTTCGGGGGAGATTGTTAGCCTCAATTTATTGAGTCGAACAAGGAAGCTCGGTCACTCTACGATGGAGCTTCGGTCTTTAATTAGTTAATGTTGTAATTAAATATTATCGGGAATCGGGCTCGATAGATAATCTAATATTGTATATGTTTTGGGTTTAATCCCAAAACAAAACCCGAGCCCGGGTCCTAGTTATATATCCCGCGCGTCACATTAAATGTGTAGGGGTATATATATATTTAGATATTTTCTAAAATATCTAAATATATATATAGATATTTTCATATGAAAATATCTAGTTTTTCATTTTCACAAAATCTAAATTTCTATTTTTCTCTCAACTCTCTCATCTCTCTCTCTCTCTACACGAGTCTCTCTCTCTCTCTTTTCTTGGATTCGGGTTTCGTGTTTTGAAGTGGAAGTATTAAACGGGATCCTACAATTGGCATCAGAGCTACGTGTGGATTCGTGGTTGATTCATGTGGTAAAACAAGCTCAAATTCGTGGCTTATATTGTGACAAAAAACCCACGGCTCAAAATTTTTTTTGGGGCTTATTTGTTGGTTAATCTTGTTCTCTACTTGTTCTACACATCAAAGAGGCTAGGTTGTATCAATTTCGTGGGTTATACAAGCTTCTAGCTCGAATTATAAGCTTTAAAAGGTTAGTGTTCTTCGTGGTGGGTTGCTCAATATTGGACGATTTACAAAGAAATACGAGTTAAGGTGTGTTTAAACTTGATATACACACTTAATATTGTATGTTCTAGCCTTTGTTCGTGGTTAATAAGCTCATTTAGTGAAAACTTGCAAAATTCGTACTTGCATTCTTCGTGGCGGTTTGACAGAAAAGGGAAAATATCCACGATTTTAAGGAAGTTGTCAGGCGGCGGTTTGACTAGGTCAACGGCGGGTTGCCAAAAACAGCGGGTTGCTAAAAACGGCGGGTTGCCAAAAACAGCGGTTTGCTAAAAACGGCGGGTTGCCAAAAATAGCGGTTTGCTAACGGCGGTTTGCTATCGGCGGGTTGCTAACGGCGGGTTGCTAACGGCGGGTTGCTAACGGCGGGTTA